>JABSSZ010000109.1:0-109464 GCA_013755755.1 Fusarium sp. NRRL 25184 | reverse complement strand
GGCATGTCTTATCCATTTGAGCTGGGCTAGCGTTGCGTATCTTTGTTGAACTGGATTTGTTATCTGGGGCTCGGTGTTGGTCATCTGCTCAATACACCTCAAGAATAGGAGGCGAGAAGGTGATGCGGAGACCAACACAATGCATAGAGACCCATATTGTTAGATGAAGACTACTGCATGGTATGGACAGTGGATAAAAAAGAAACGAGCAACGACTGCCAGGCGATGGCTTCTGCTTGGGTTGATAGAAGCTCTAAACTATAAAGAAGTATGAATCACTCCAAGGTTCGCAATAGCCTGTCCCGCCTTGATATGTATGATATTTTCACGTAGTATATATAACGCTGTGATTATGTAGCACATGGTGATGCCTATTACAAGGCTGCTGCACAAGCTTGCCCGCTGGTCGGCCTCCTGCAGGCTGTAACCAATCACATTGTGTGTTACTCGTCATCAGACTGACTGGCATGGAGGTTGAAAATATGGTTGCTTCGTAGATATCTGATAGTTTCTTTCTTTGAGATGTCTAACATTTTATGCGACTCCCTTTTCTAGCTAGTTTCAGCCAGTTATGCCATTGATTGACACTGAGATTGAATGTGCCCGAAACATCGCCCTTCTTTACTACCTTGGTAGAATTGGCTGCAAGCCCCAAAAGAACAGTATTCAAGACCGTGAGCCTATATGCAAAGCAGACATCAACAGGGCACTGTCTTTACAGGATGAGAAGCTACTCACGTCAACACTGGCGTTTCTTTCGAGTATTCGAGATGATGCCGTGAGGGTCACAGCAGTCTGTGTAGAAGAGAAGAAATCTAGTGTTGTGGTGAGGGTTGCAGCCAATGCAAAAGATAGTCATAGCTCATCGTCATATCTTGACGCTGTCAAGGAAGGGTTTGATAAGATATTCAGATCACTCAATCGGGAGACTCCGGGTAAGTCAGGGGACAAAGCAGGCATCTTCTGAACTCTCTAATGAAATGGCCAGTATCTTCTGAGAGCCTTCATTGTCGAATTATCAGTATCGTCATCTCTATGTGTCGAAGTCGAATAATGAGCAGAGCGAGGTTCATCAGGCGCGGCCGAAGACAAGGCTTTGATACGATATTACAGAAAGTCAAGAAAGAGATGGCTCGATTCACAATGGATGACGACAAGAGGGATTATGTGAGACTGAGCCAAGTGTTTATTACCAGAATAAATACTTTTCAAATCCAGTTGGCACAAGATCCATCCAACACATCAGCATTGGACAAGAAGCTGGAGTTGATTATCGACACCTTTTCCGATATATCGAGAATATCAAGTCTTCCAACAATGTTGCTCGAAGATATTGGACCGAGGATGGAACCGGACTTGTGCAGTGGCTTATTGAACACAATTCATAAGCTGGCGCACTATAAAACCTGTGCCTGGACCCTTGTGAAGCTTTTGAGGAGGTATTTGATACTTGGACATACTTCTATTATTGCCGTTAGACTTGACGACACAGCATTCGGGAAGCCACCAGCAGAAACCATGGGCTTCAAGTTAGAAGGGCATTTGAAGAAGCTTAAAAAGGAGTACAACACCAACTGGGACTTGAACAACTTCGGCCAAAGACTGGCCACGAATACGAAAAGGTTGTGGGAAGACTTTTTGACCGTCACGAATGAGCCAAAGATTCACGCTGAAATTCAACTTATGTGGCACCTTGAGCGTCACCCAAGCTCGAAGCCTCCCCGAGTTATCGCCCCCAATAAAGATGCGTGTTTCCTATGCAACGCCTTTATATCGTTCCATGGAAAGTACATGATACCCAAAACACACGGGAGAATCTATCCTGGATGGAGACTGCCATCGACTGGGCTCACTGAGACTAGGAGACTATTTGTCAGAGAACTTGAACGCTTTGCTGTGGAAAGACTCAACGTGGTAAATCAACAGGGGTTTGAGAAGATTATTGACCCTTTGGAGAGCACAATATCGTTAGTTGCTATTTCTACAACCTCCCTGAACAGATCTAGGGAAACGAAAGATATGCAACCAGCAGTGACACTTACCAATACTGGGATAAACAGCGAGGTTTTAGATACGACAGACGAGAAACAGCCTGCGATATGTCTGCTGCAACCGACGAAAACAGGACAATCTAAAGCTGGAGTCAAGACAAATACAAATAGCCTGGACGTTTAGAGCACCGAAGTCTCCTTAATACCTAGAAACTCTCCAATAAGTTCACAGGAGACCATGTTTCTGGCGCAGGAATCAGCCAATGGAACCGAAAAAGTCCAAGAATAAGCCCCTATTTCAGTTGGAGAGCCAAATGATATCGCGTCCGAGGAGACTGAGTATGACCTGAACAAAATCACAAGTCCAGAGACATATCAAACACGCCCGTCAAGCACTTATTTTCCAGAACCAAAGAGTTCCGATCACAAGTCAAGCGATAGTCCGACAGCGTGGGAACAAATAAAACAGGACTCAACGAAAAGAATAGAGCTCAACTCATTCAACCTTTACATCGAGTACACATCCTCAGATCCAAACACATCGAAAGTTTTCAAGATCAAGACGGAGAGATTGTCAGTTGAGGAAGCAGAAGCAAAAGCAGAAGCCGCTACAGATGGGAGCGATCATGTTTATGACTTGGGTAGTCTGTCAACACTGGGTTGTGACCTTGGAAACTGTCAACAGGTCAAGATGAAGGCTAGAGGGGAGGTTTATAGAGTAGACCTTGGTGCTTTTGTTTGTCACGATGAATAAAACATGCCATCCCGCTCATGAAGAGGTAAGCTTCTGAAGGTCGTGGCGAGGGTATGAGCTATTCGAGAGTGTAAATAAATTGGCAAGGCTTGCATGGTACGCTCAGCTGTCTCCTATTCTAAGCGTCATCGCATCTATCAAACTCCTCAAAGGTGTACCAACGAATGTTCAATGATAGGCCTGATGCGCCGCATTAGCAAAGAGGCCTTGATAGCGAACTCGATCAAGTGATAGCCAATGACTACCTTAGGTAGCAACATAGCTACCAGAGAGGCAAGCCACTGTCTACTAGGTCACTTTCATACTGGATTTACATATGATGACTCAATGATACTCATTCTAGCATCTTAAATGCCGCCCTAGAGGCATTATAAAGAATGAATGTTTTGGGGAAAAGTCTTGATTATACCCAAGCATGCTACAGTAGGTAGTTGTTGGCTTGGACGAATGACGAGCAAATAAATACAATGACCGACCACGAATACCATGGAGACATCGATTCATGTTCCTGTTACCTCTTAAATATACACCTCGTATCTTGGGCCACGGTACGAGCACAACTCACAACACTAGTCACAATGGTCATTATTTGTTGTTGCTCATGTCTCATACATGAACAAATGAACGACGCTCATTGATTGCATTAAGATATGCTGTGGATCCGTGGGGAAACACCAAAATCACCGTCTGGTCCTCTCTCACTCATTCTCATGCATCATCACATCACCTGAATAGTCGCATCATAATAAAATACTCTACCTCTTATTAGCATCGCATATTACAACAACCCACCAAATACCAATCTTGAAACCTCCACCAACACTACAACGCCACCATGTCATCCTACACCCTTGAGCGTCAAATCGCAGAGCTCGCGGTGCTACGGGCATCAATCCTCACAAAAAGAGTCCAATCGACCGTCAGCGGCATTTCAAAAGCAGACGACTCTCCCGTCACCGCTGCTGACTTCGCGGCTCAAGCTGTTCTCATCAGCGCCCTCCGTAAGGCATTTCCCGGTGACAACTTCGTCGGCGAGGAAGATTCCAGCGCTCTGAGAGAAGATCCGGCCTTGAAGCAGCGTGTTTGGGAACTTGCCTCTGGCGCTCACCTCGAGAGCGCAGACGATGATGCCCTCCTTGCGAGCCCCAAAGATGTTGATGAGCTTCTTGAGGTGATTGATCTTGGAGGACGTGGTCAGGGTGGGAGAAAGGGGCGATTCTGGGTAATGGATCCTATTGATGGAACAGCTACGTTCCTCAAGGGGGAACAATACGCTGTTTCCCTAGCCCTGGTAGAGGATGGAAAGGAGGTCGTGGGTGTTTTGGGCTGTGCTAACCTCAAGCCTGTGGACGATACAGTTGCAGAGTCAACCATCGACAAAGATGGTTTGGGCCTTATGCTCACAGCAGTTCGCGGACAAGGCACCGCGATTCGCAAGATGGACTTCAGCGGTCTCCAGCCAGCTCAGCCTCTTGACAGCATCGCCAAAGCCTCAAGCCTCGCTGAAGCCCAGATCATCAACTACTCGAGTGGCTCGACATCTCGTCACGACCTCATCCGCAAACTCGCAAGCTCTTTCGGTGCTAAATTTCCCAACATCGAGCTGTACTCATCACACATCCGTTATGCGGCACTCCTCGTTGGCGGCGGTGATTTCCAGCTGCGTATCCCTTCATCTGACGATGTGGTAATGCACATTTGGGATCATGCTGGGGCCCAACTTATCTTGACCGAGGCCGGTGGCAAAGTAACCGATCTTGACGGCAAGGACATGGACTTTGGAGCTGGAAGGGACCTGAGCCAGAACAATGGCTTGCTTGCAGCGAGGCAGGGTATCCACGCTGCCGTTCTTGAGAGTATGAAGAAGATTCTTGCTGAAGACGCCTCCACTTAACCAGCTATAAAATAAAAAGGTCTATCGAGAATCTCAAAAGATAACAAAACTTGATCCAAGATGCTGGTATCTACGTTCACATCGATATTCTATACATGCCAAACCCATATCTTACATCAAGCTGCTTCGGCCTCCAATCTCCATACTTCCCTGTCCATCTTTCATTTGGCCACTTCTACCGACGACAAACTCGGTGTATATCCTTTGCAATCTGGCCTTCTCCTCAGAACTGATACTCGCCCGTGTGCTATCCAGAGCCTTTATGAGGTGGCCCCATTCGATGACCACCTCCCTCTGATCGTTGCTTTGCGCCTTGGCGGCGGGAGCCCCGTGGATTTGCTTCGACTTCTTACGAGCTATCTTGATCTCTTCAAGCTTTGCCAAAATAGATGCGTTCTCGACCAGAGCAGCAGACTTGCTTTTTGGAGTCGCTTCGCTCAGAGGTTTGGCGTCTTTGCCGTAACGGAACTGGACGAAGCTAGGTGTGGTGTTCGACTTGCCATTGGTTCCGTTGGTTCGTTTAGAAGTGACTGTAGGCCCATCAACGTCCAAAACATCGTGAATAGCCTCGAGCTGAGCATTGGACACAAGAGCCTGGAGGTCAGCACCCGAGAAGCCCTCAGTTCGGCGAGCAATGTCCGTCAGAGGCCCATCGGATTCGGTAAGCTGGTCCGAGAGTCTGACTTTTTGAAACAGCGCCTTGATGATGTCGACACGATCCTCCAGGGAAGGCATATCGCACAGCAAAGACTTGTCCAGACGACCGGGACGAAGAAGCGCAGGGTCGATCAGATCCGGGCGTGAAGTAGCTGCCAGCACGTAGACACCTGACAATCCCTCGGCACCATCCATTTGTGTGAGAAGCTGGTTTACCACACGATCCGTAACACCTGTAGAGTCATGCCCTCTCTTAGGTGCAATGGAGTCAAACTCGTCGAAAAAGAGTACACATGGCTTCGCAGCCTGGGCTCTATCGAACAGATCTCGGACACTCTTCTCAGAGGCACCAATATACTTGTTCAGAATTTCAGGACCCTTGACACTGATGAAATTGAGGCCACACTCGCCTGCAACAGCGCTGGCAAGAAGCGTCTTACCGCAACCGGGATATCCGTAAAGAAGAAGGCCAGATCGAAGGCGTAGTGGACACTGCGCAAAGATTGGCGCATATTTAGTAGGGTATTGTAGCGTCTCCAGGAGCACCTGTCGTGTCTCTTGAAGCCCTCCAATGGACTTGAAGCTTGTTGACGAACTCTGCAGTGACACATTCCTCAATGAGGCTGGCGTGAACCCCTTGAGGGCCTTATCAAAATCAGCCCTTGCCAAATGAATGGCGCCTGTCGAGTCTGGCGATTCAGCAATGGCACGAATGATAGCCTCGTTCCTCGCACGAGACACAAGGACATTGATGTCGCCAGGCATATAGCCGTCTGTAGACCCAGAAATGTCAAGAAAGTCAAGATCTGGGTCCAAGATGAAGCCGCTCGTCTTTGCCGGACGGCTCTCCTTGCTCGCATGACTAGCGCCGTCCATCCAAGCACCACTGTCTTCCGTCATGCTGCCGTCAGCAGTTTGTGGTCGACTTTCATCGCTGAACTGTGTCTGAGCTTCGTCAGCCGTCATGGAGTCCTGCATGACGATAGACTCCATCACACGGCGTCTCGATTCCTTATCAGGTGCCTTGAGTTCGACGATCTCGCGCACAACATGGCCACTGACTACAACACCATTGATTGACTCCTTGCCCTCAGCTGTAGCCAGGAGAACGACACCACTGTCACGGGTACAGTATTGTCTGACGATCGAGCACAGGATCTCGCCGACCTGCCTGCTCCTTCCATTGTCATTGCCAACCTGAAGTTCTGTTTCTACAGGACAAAGCTTGTCCAGGTCATCAAGAACTACCACAGCCTTTCCGTTTAAGCGTGCACCCCAGCTGGCAGTGGCGAACAAACGGTTCAAAGTTTCCTTTATCGTTGAGATTCGTGTCTCGTCATTGACTAGTTTCCGACAAGGGTAGTATAATGTATGGAATAATGAATCTTGTCGAAGCTTTTGTGCCAAGTATCGAGCAATAGAAGATTTTCCGGACCCCATGCCACCAGTGAGAAGGACCGAAGAAAGGTGGACAAGATTAGACTGTAAATTATCCAACAAGGAGTCGATTCCAACAAGGAGCGAATCGTAGGTTGGTTGACGCTCAAACCCGTCCGTCTCGGTCAGCCAGGATGGCCGAGGAGTTGGTGGCTGAAAGTCAATAGGCAGTTTAGTGTCGAGTCCAAGAAGCCAATTCGCAGCGTCTTTGTTCTCTTGAAAATCACCACCAAAGGTAAATTTAATGATGCCTCCTTCCCACCCTGGAGGAGGATCGAGACCTTCGTATAAGCCCATGATGGAGCCGTCTGTCAGAGGTCCTTGGAGAAGCCCGCCAGTACCTTTGGTAGCGGCATAGATCTGTCGGAACCGCTTCGAAGACTCTTCTTTCTCAGCCTTGGTTTCTCCACCAAACCGCAGGCCTTCGACTGTCTTTGCACTTGTGGCGAAAGGAAAAACCTTGATGCTCTGAACCGCAGTCTTAGGGAGTTGCTGTGGAGCTGCTTGAAGCTTTACTATCCCGCCAACCATACCAGAACACCCAAGACTTGCACAAAGGGGTGACGAAAGAGCAACTGATTGACTGTCGGGAGGATCAATCCATGATCTAAGATGAGCAATGACTTTTGTGGCTGCAGTCGTCCCAGCAGGAATGCCGCCTTCTTCTGGTTGAGGCTGTTGCAGACCAGCTGGTCTGATAACATCAACCGCGACATAGTTGACCCCTTTGAAGGCCTCGCCGGAGAGAAGGTCGTGATCAACCCAAACACTTAAGTCCTGAACCATGGGCCCTTCATCAAACCATTCTTCACATGAGCTTCGGTCAAGACCACGCAGAAACATAGTAGGTCTCCGCTCCTCCTTGGCGCTTCGCCGGCGCACCGTACTGGTCGCGCTTCGTTTGGACTTGGAAGTGCTGGCCACGCTGCGGTGGTCGCCCGAGCTGTGCGAGCTCTTTTGCCTCGTCTTTGGCGCAACGATGACCTCGGCATCGGGAGATATCTTTGCGAATGGCAAGTCGGCCGGAGGCGAAGGATCCAGTGAAATAACTTTAATATTTGCGGTCGATGTCGGAGATAGATGTAGTGTCAGCGCATGGGGCTCGACGGGGTTGTCGCCAATTTTGTATAGCGGGTTCGGGAGCGCTCGAATTTGAGAGATGAGATTCAGTTCGAGGAATGTCGCGTGTAGCTCAATAATCTCCCAATCCTCCGGTGTAAGGGGTTCAATGTTGATCGTATGCGCCAGCGGAGGATCGAGATGGATGGTGGCCATGATCTTCTGCCCTTCTAAAATACCTAGTGACTTGGCTAGTGTGGCATCAAGTTCGACTAGCTGAACCTCCTGATCGCGGGATGATCGCGAGCCATTGAGTCCATCGCGGGTCCCAGGAGGAGCGGTCCTCCTCTTGCTGGGCATGCCTGTCCATCCTACGAATATGGAGCGCTGCTGGGAGCCGGCTCCAGTCGGCGAGGCCTCACGATAGCTGAGCTCAATGATGACATTTTGTGCAGGCTATAAGCTATGGTCAGAAAATCGCCAGAGGAAATCAGTAAAGAAGAAAGTTCCTACAGTATTGACATTGACTAGGAGCGAGACCAGTGATGTAGGAAGGTTGACCAAACAGCTTTTGAGGTGAGATAGGGAGATTTCCGCCGAGACGGACTGCGCATTTCGTCTAGGAGGCATGATGCGCTTAGGCAATTGAGAAGACTCTCGAATTCGATTGAGTCGACCTCTCACGGGAGGATGTTATCACTTGTCTGTGGGAAGAAGCAGAACACTTCAGCTCAGGTGCCGAAACATTTCCGATCTGGAGTCCCTTTCTCGTCCCGCAGCCGAGGTCCCTACACGTGCTCGGTGATCATCCCCGTCCCCTTCCCCAGCTTTACGGTTTCGGTGGGTCGCCCATGCTTTCCTGCGATAGGTAAGTTGTAGGTGGCGGCTGTGGCTGTGGCTGTGGCGGGTGTCAATTAAACTCTACATGTGGCTGTGTGTCGCGAAACGCGAAAAGACGCGTTCGATGTGCGCGCTTGGAAGGGAGGGCCCATCGCAACCACCGTTGCCCCCCTGCGTCTGGCCCCAAGTCCACTCAATTTGTGCATCACGATCGCATCTCTCCATTCGCTTTGTACTATACAGCACCGCACCGCACAAAATTGACTTACAGCGCTCTTCAAATTTGAGATCCTAATAAGATTTCTTCACAATGGCGCTGCGCGAGTTCAAGGCCCCTGTCAGCTATGAGAAGCAGCAACGTCAGTATATTTCCTACTACTGCTTTTGTACTTAGCTCCCCGCATAAGCTAATCATCGGTATAGACGCCTTCCAGGAGTTCTTGACAGGATTCAAGACATCGCCAGAGCAAACCATCACAACTGCACTAGGCAATATCACCATCGGAGAAGATGACCTCGACGACGAGTATGATTTAATGGACGAGGATGCGCAAGATGCGAATCGGCAACAAGCGAAGGAGCGCCGTGCTCCTCAGTACAAGTACAAGAATATGCTGCAGCAACTCTCCGATCGAACTATTGACGAGGCGACGATTGATCTTGACGATTTAGTAACCGTATGATTTGCAATATTCCTTGCTCCGGCAAAGTACTAACAAGCTTATAGTGGGAGAACCAAGCGTTCGATGGTGAGGACAGTATGAGGCTTGTTGATTCCATCGAGATGAACACAAAACACTACGTCGAAATATTTTCCCGAGCTGTGGATGAGGTCATGCCCCCAATGAGCGCAGATGTGAAGTGAGTACTCAATTGACCTAAATGTTGATGCACCGCATTAACCAGCGAATAGCTTCAAGGACGATGTTCTCGACGTGTTGATGGCTCGACGACAAATCCGAAACCGAGAACTGGACGAAGCCGCTGAGCGAGACCCTACTGCTGCAGATGACAAGTTCCCTGCCGAGCTCACTCGCAGGTACACCCTCGTGTTCAAGCCCAGGACTGGCACCTCAAGCCAATCCTCAAAAGCTTTGGCAGTTCGACAAGTGCGCGGCGAGCACTTGGGTCATCTTATTACCATTCGTGCGATCGCCACTCGAGTTTCAGATGTCAAACCCATCGTTCAAGTCAGCGCCTACACTTGCGACAGATGTGGCTGTGAAATCTTCCAGCCTGTTACCGATAAGCAATATGGCCCCTTAACTATGTGCCCCTCTGAGGACTGCAGGCAGAACCAGGCCAAGGGTCAACTCAACCCTTCGTCAAGAGCCTCAAAGTTCTTGCCTTTCCAGGAGGTCAAGGTCCAGGAGATGGCCGAGCAGGTCCCAATTGGTCAGATTCCTCGAAGTCTTACCGTCCTTTGCCACGGCACTCTTGTCCGCCAGATTAACCCTGGTGATGTTGTCGATATCTCAGGCATCTTCCTTCCCACCCCTTATACAGGTTTCAAGGCGATGAAGGCTGGCCTGCTCACTGATACTTATCTCGAGGCACATCACGTTCTCCAACACAAAAAGGCGTACAGTGAGATGATTGTTGACCCCACACTGGTTCGCCGGATTGAAAAATACCGCCAGACTGGCCAAGTCTACGAACTGTTGGCAAAGTCGATTGCTCCCGAAATCTTCGGACATCTGGATGTCAAGAAGGCTCTTCTTCTTCTACTTATTGGTGGTGTGACGAAGGAAATGGGAGACGGAATGAAGATTCGTGGCGATATCAACATCTGCTTGATGGGTGATCCTGGTGTGGCCAAGTCTCAGCTCCTTAAGTACATTTCAAAGGTCGCCCCTCGTGGCGTCTACACTTCAGGTCGTGGAAGCAGTGGTGTCGGTCTCACGGCTGCTGTTATGCGTGACCCTGTCACGGATGAAATGGTTCTCGAAGGTGGTGCTCTCGTCCTGGCCGATAACGGAATCTGCTGTATTGATGAGTTCGACAAGATGGACGAGACTGACCGTACTGCCATTCACGAAGTAATGGAACAGCAAACAATTTCCATTTCAAAGGCCGGAATTTCAACAACCCTCAACGCCCGCACCTCTATTCTTGCCGCCGCTAACCCTGTTTATGGACGGTACAATCCTCGCATCTCCCCTGTCGAAAACATCAACCTCCCCGCTGCGCTCTTGTCCCGTTTCGATATCCTATTCCTGCTTCTTGATACCCCTACGCGCGAAACAGACGAACAGCTTGCCAAGCACGTTGCGTTTGTGCACATGAACAGCCGGCATCCTGATATCGGCACCGATAATGTTGTCTTCAGCCCTCATGAAGTGCGATCCTACATCGCTCAAGCAAGAACATACCGACCTGTTGTTCCTGAAACTGTCTCTGAGTACATGATCAAGACATACGTACGCATGCGAGACCAGCAGCAGCGCGCTGAGAAGAAGGGCAAGCAGTTTACCCACACAACCCCTCGTACCCTCCTGGGTGTTGTCCGTCTGGCCCAGGCCCTGGCCCGACTTCGATTCAGCAATGAGGTCACTCAAGACGATGTTGATGAGGCTCTCAGACTAGTCGAGGCTAGCAAAGAAAGTCTGAACAATGATCTTGGCACTGGCCGAGCGCGCATAGATCCCAGCAGCAGAATTTACAATTTCGTCAAGCAGCTTGCTGATGCCGGCCAATGCCGTCCTGAGGATGCCGCTGGCGAGGAAGAGCTCGGTATTGAGCTGAGTATGACGCAATTAAAGGCGCGAGTCATCGCCAAGGGCTTCACCGCCGACCAGTGGTCCAACGCTGTGCAAGAGTACACCTCCGTGGATGTGAGTTTTTAAGAGACATTCCTTCGTACAAGAACAAATCACTAACAATCGTTAACAGATCTGGCAAACCACCAGGAACGGTGCAAGACTGGTATTTGTCAACAGCGACCCTGATAACGACCAAGAGGATGACATGGACTTTTGAGAACTGGGCATGTAACGAAGTGAGATGTTCTATTTAAAGGTCTGGCGTTTTGGTATATGAGGGTAGATGAGAATAGTCTGCTGGTAGAGCTCTGTCAATGACGAGAATTAGGCATGATGTTTCTATCACAACAAACACCAACCAGTAACTCAGCTATAATACACAAGCATAAAGCTTCAATCTTTCCTGTAGCACAAATGGTTTGCAAAGAAGCAATGCATATTTCGGGTCTCAAACACCAGTATTGTACATTTCTAGAATACATTTACAGCCTCATTTGCATCAATGCAGCACGCTCCATCTCACCGACATTACCGTGGCCGCCCACGGTCCACTTCTCGGATACTGTCCTTGAATTGAGAACATGGCGGAACAGCCCGCTGGCGCCCCAGTATTCCATCAAAGAACGAGCCTCGTCCTTCGTGATACCCTCAAGACGGAGAACCCAGCTGTTCTTGAGGGCCTCGTACACACGCTCGTCGTACTTGCGCTCGTAGGGGTCAGGCTTGGGAATCTCGCGGCCCGCCTGGCCAGCCTCGAGCTGTGAGAGAACAAGCTCTTGTGAGGGGTGGTGATGGGAGTTGTTCTCTGAGGTAGCGGCGATGACAGCACCGCCATTAGGGAGAGGAGTCTTACCAGATAGGGCGTCAATGAAGAGGCGTACAAGAGTCAGTTCATGGGCATGGACCTCGTTGAACGAGGGGTCTCTGTAATCGCTGATCTTGTTGATGTGGGCAAGACCGTCGAGGGCAAAGAGTACGGGGGGTCGCCCAGGCAGAGTGAGCTCAGTCCATAGGGCAAGGAGGGTTGGCCATGCGTACTCGGCCTCCTTTGCGCTGAGAGCCAGATCAGCGAGGGTAGCGCCCTCCTTGAGGTTGGTGAACTTGGACCAGTCCTTCTCGATGTTGAGTTTTTCAAGAACGACACGGTTGGCTCTATAGAGGCTCTGTATCATCTTGAGACAGTAGATGGGTTGGGAAAACTGCATTGGCTCAGTCTCGGGAATGGGTGAGTATTCAGTGTTACCGTTGGTCAGATCCTGACCTGTTTTGGTCAGTTAGAGGCATGAAAACGTGAAGAGGTCCTTTGGGGATATGTACCTTCAGGGACATGGAATACCACCCAGTTGTTAAGAAGCGCATATGCCATGGCCTGTAGCATAGCCATACTCTTTCCAGACAACTTACTACCCGTCAACACACACTTGAGAGCCTTCTTTTCTTTGGCCGATAGCTCAAGCTTCTTCATTAACTCTACTGTCTCTCTGCGCTGCAGCACATGGGGTTTTCGGAAAAGGTTCCATGTCTGTGTCGTCTTGAAAGCCTCGAGAGCACGGAGATGATCCACAACCTGATCAGGAATAGCAAACATCTTTCCTGCACTCTCAGCCCTGGTCATGTTACTGGCATCCAGATTGTCTAGGCCCGCGACAGGCAGAGCACTGTTATTGCTGAGCTGGATGCGCTTTCGGAAGGCCTTTCGCTCGCCAGGCTGAGGTTTTCGGACAGGCGTCACATTGGCACGTTTTTTATAGGACTTCTTGACCTTCTGGGGAAGGTCTCGACGGCTCTTGATTGCCGGAGGAGCTGAGACGGCGAGAACAGCGTTTGAAGTTGAAAATGGGGCGAGGAGGACTGGTTGAATTCGAGGAGCCCTGGGAATAGTCGGCCTCATGAGGCATCGAAGCGAATTGGCGGACGCCATTGCTTGCAATAGTATCCCGAATTGACGTCTGACAGACTCTTCGTAGATATCAATGACGAGAACGGCGTCTATCTTCGAATTGACGCCAATTGGGCCGGTTCTAGGACGCTCGTCTCGAGGCCGTCGTGAGCTGAAGTTGAATGCCACTTCGAAAATCTCAGTGGATTAAACCACACACCCCCAAAGGTACTGGGGTAAGAGGAAGATTGGGGTCCTGTGATTGGCTTATAGGCATTGTATCGGAAAAACGGCTGCCCGCTGATCCGACATGCCTTATCGGTGCAAAAAAAAGATAGTACAACATTGAGGACCTTAGAAAAAAAAGTTCCAGTAGCAGTACCATAACAAGAGAGCGGATTGCAACGACAAACCTGTTCATCCTTTGACAAGTTTATTACAATTCCCAAGAGACCTCAGCATCAGCCTTTATAAATATTATTTACTCGCACGAATATCGCAATGGCGCTCCCAAGCTCTAAGCCAAAGCTGCCTGTCGCAGTCGAGAAGCCCACGCCCTACACATTCGATCTCGGCCATCTTCTCGCAGAGGACCCCAACCCCGTCACTCTCGACCGCGATAATCTCGAGCAGTCCCTCGCCGAGCTTGCCCGCGACGGCGCCCAGTCTCTCATCAACCAGTTCCTCTCCACCTGCCCTCTCAACTCCACCGCCGAGGGCGTCCTTCTCACCCTTCCCGCCCCGAGCACCCGTCTCCCCCGCGAGAAGCCCGTTCCGCAGGCCAAGCCTCCTACTAAGTGGGAGCGCTTCGCCGCCAAGAAGGGCATCAAGCCCAAGACTCGCGAGCAGCGTCGCAATCTTGCCTTCGACGACCAGACAGGCGAATGGCAGCGCAAGTGGGGATACAAGGCTCTCAACAAGAAGGGCGAGGACTGGCCCATCGTCGAGGTTGATATGGAAGCCGAGAAGAAGCGAAAAGAAGGTACCTCAATCCGTGGCGATGGTCGAAGAGAGCGCAAGGAGAGAATCAAGCGCAACGAGCGAAAGATGCGCAAGAACCAGGCTCAAGGTACAGGAAAATAGGCTGCGACAGCGTTGGAAGGGAACGGAATTGGTCGACAATTTTTTGTCAGCCTTGGTCAAGACCACTGTTGTTGAGCATGGAGCGGCGTTCAGGACATTGGCGTTTCGAAATCGGCATGTTAAAGGCTAGGGACTTGGGATGATTTAGACGTTCGGCTTTTGAAGAAAAGAATGAAAAGGGAAAAGGGAAGACGCTGCAGCTGTCAATCTCCTAGTTGTCTGGTACTCACCAGACCGTGTCTAAATGGAGTCCATGTCCCCCGACTGTGTGTCACGACGAACTACAACAGCCGAGGGTTCTCCCCCAACGTGATAGCTGATGTTGATCGAGAATATGCAAGTAATAAATAAGCGATTTCTGGTAGAGTATGTTTTACTAAATTCCAGGCACTATCTAGGTAGCCTCTGCCAATCTCAACTCTACTATCCAACGGCCCTCCTCTCTCGGCGATTTTCAGTCATTAGAAACAGATGTACTCAATATTTTGGTAATCTCCATGCTCTTCTCTTGCTGGGCGTCGTCTTCATTTCACTTTAACATGACGGCAAAACACCATTCTTACTAAGGTAGCTTGCCTCATCAGAGCGCCGGAGAACCAGCTACATAATCAGCTCGGGCAAAGACGTAGTATGCTTGTCAATAAATCATCAGAATCAGAAAGGCTGGAACTTCAAACAAGATTCCCCACTAACACAGGGTACAACACACCCCTGGACGATATTCTCCTCAAAATGCATCATGGGGTATACCAAACAACAGATAAAAGACAAAGTGCAGGTTAAGAACATCACTCGCTTGGTGTCGTGGATAGGTGGGCCGGAGTTCAAAGCATTTCCTTGAAAGTTTTGCTCGATTGCACATTGCCAAACCGTTAGGCCACTCTCCAGAAACGCCAGCGTTAGAAGCAACCAGAATGCGCAATCAAATCGAATGACAAGGTCATAAAGGGCGTGCCATCGTGAATTGGCTATTGCTGAAGGATAAAGTCACAAGACTCCATCGTGGCAGAGGCCATGGTTGATGGTTGAGACATCTACCCTCACTTAAGGTAGAGTAGCAGGGAGGTGCTTAGATTAGGCACTTGGTCGCTTCTCATCCCGGTCTCAAGACCTCTATTCTTTGGAGGTATGGTCTTTCTGTCTCGGCTATCCTTCTGGCCACCTCCATGGGTAGCCGGGCGTGAATATGCTTATGGAATACAGCGAGTCATCAGGATGTCTCTGAATTTAGAAGCCAAGAGGAGATAGAGGCATAATGGGTGATAAAGGCCGCAGTTCGCTCGAGGTGCTGCCTAACTCGCGGTCGCTGTTGATGGTCAAGGTGGTTGGGGCATTCGATTCGTTCGAGACGACGCTCCCGTTTGAGGGGGATATCTGGAGCTGTTTCTTCTTCAGCTTTGGTTTCTGGTCGCTGGGGCTGAGGCGGCCTGACTGCTTGCTGCTCCCCGAAGAGGAGAGTTGTTGTCGGTCGTCTTCCGACTCATCTTGTGGTCTTGGCTTCGCTGGTTCAGCAAGACCCCTTGGCGGAGGCTGGTCGAAGATCATGTATTCCTCCTCGATATACTTGGCCTCGTTCTTGCATCCTCTCCAGCAGTCGCGCCAGTCGCACACCAAGAACTTAAAGCAGAATGCGTCGATCTTCATACACGGCTGGAAGCAGATGCACAGATTCCTAAAGTCCATCTTGTTCTTATCCGAGTGAGCTAAGAGGAGACTGAGGTGGCATGTGATGGCAAAAAGCAGATAATAGTTGAAAGGAGAGAGATTCGAGAGCTCTTCGATAAGTAGCTCAGGAACTTCCTCAGCACCTGCGCATTCCCTCGCGATTCGATCCTGTGCCGCTTTAGGGAACAGCTCGTCGGGAAGTTCTCGTAGCCAAGCCTTTAGCATCGAACCAATTATGTTGATGTCGTAAAGGTCGCGCTCGTTGAACAGGTTGACGTCGTATTCTGTTCCAAGTTAATTTGAGGTCCTTCACTTATCAGGAAGATGGGATAAACTTACGTTCATCGAACTTGCGCTGCCATTTCTTAATCTGAGGCCCACTGCCCGGAACACGATAAAGACCCTCAACTTCACACCCCTTATAGTTTAGATAATCTATTGCTCGCCAAGGAAAGGCAGGCATCCAGAACTCGGTCTTATCCCTTGAATCCTCAAGGCGCTTTGATATTCTCGTCAATCGTGTTTGCTCAACTAGCGGTAAGTTGATAACTTTTATTTGATAGTGTTCATCGTCAAGAGCATCCTTATCCTCTCGACCACCACGCCCACTCTTGTTGAAGAAACGGTCACTCAGCATGCCAGCAGCACGGGTACCAGAGCTCTTGAGGCCATTGAAAAAAGATCCCCCGTTCTCGTTGAGGGAGGATGGTTGGGTCTTTGATTCCTTGTCGCGTTGTGCCCTTCTGGTAGAAGACGAATCTCTCGGCGCACGATCCTCGGATCGATTTCGGACTGCAGAGTTCATCATGTCTCTGATAGAACGATCACCACCTTGGTTCGCAGTCTTGTACGGCACAGAATTGAGGTGCAGTTCAGGTTCGTTACCCTGACGAGGAGAAGAGGCCGGTTTCAGCTCGGGGCTGGCGTCTTCTTTGTCGCGATTGGATCGGCTGCGGTTCAGTAGACCAAAAGGCTTCGACCTGCCTTTCTTTGTTGAAGACTGAGGTGAAGCGGTATCGTAGTCGCCAGCGGATGATAAAGACAAGTCGCTTCGAAGAGGATCGGCGGAGACAGGTTTGTGCAGAGTATGGTCGGTGTATGAGGCACTTGGGCTTGGATCGTGTTTGTCTGCATCATGTCAGCAGTTGGTCATGCCTAGGCTTGCGCGCGATGGCTAAAAGTATAATGGATCGTCCCAACTAAGCTTGGCTCAATGTTTACATACCTCCGTGTCTTGGTCGATTGGATCCGTCACTGCCCCTCGACATTACCTGGGCTCTCGTCTCGGTGTGTTTACGGTGGTGGGCATGCGGTTGAGACTGGTTTGAAGATTTGGATTGCTTATTAAAATGGAAGAAACCGTTTTTAGCACCTTTTTTCAAGTCGCTTGGGATTGGCTGCACCGCTTCAGACTGCGTGGCAACCGCAGTTGTTGCTGGTGGATCAGGTAGATGTTCTTCAAGTGTAGAGGAGATGGAAGGATAGGTTGAGGGATCCTCGCGCGTGTGCCGTAAAGGCTGTCTTGGTACAGACTCTTCCCTACTCCATTCGGTAGATGCTGTGGCAGTTGAGGGCCGTTGTACAGGTATTGGCACCGGTGCTGATGGTTGTGGTGGCGGCGTTGACGATGATGGCTTCCCCTCTACAGTTGCGTCTGCAAATGCTGCTGTCGTGTGTGACACTTTCCTGTGCTTTCCACCTTGGTTTCTCAAGGGTGAAAACCGACTGTGGAAAGGAGATGAGCGGGGAGACCGGGGCGATTTGGACTCGACCGGCGAAACACCTGGAGAAACGGTTTCAGCAGTCGGCGAATCGTCTCTACTGCGTAAAGCAGCGCCAGATTCAGACTGGGTTTGTGCTTGGGCTTGGGCCTGAGGCGAAGTCTGAGACGAAAGCGCCAGCGGCTGCGGTGCCGCCTTACGACCCATTCTGAATCCTGTCTGCTCACGGCGCAGTCTCACAATCGCTGTCGCAGACGTAGACACAAGCGCGGGCCCTGCTTCGCGAACTCCCACTCCCACGGTGGGCGAAACGGGAGGGGGTTCAAACTGCGGGCCAGGGGGGATCGGTCTGTTGTGCCTGTAGTCTTCAATCCGATCTCGTTGCGGGTCACAGTCGGATAATTGAGCAAGACCAGCCTGTGAAGCCAGGACCTCAGGCCGGAGAAACAGATATGCTCACAGGGCAATAGAGAACGGGGGGTTGACGATTGGTGGCCGTTGAGAAAGAGGTGGGCGCGTCGACGATTCTAGTGGTGGTGGTAGTGCTGGCTGGTACTGGTACTGATGTGTAGCTTAGTACTTAGGTCAGGGGCACTCCAACGGAGCTGGAGAGCATGGGGCAAAAGGCAAGCTGTTCGGAGCAACAGAGGACGAAATAGAATATAAGGCCAAAAAAAAGAAAAGGGAGAAGAAGACAAGTCGGTCTGTATTTTGAAGATGGTAAGAGGGACAGTCTCGTAGTCTCGAAATGAATGCCCTCTCGTCTCTGCAGGCGGTGTTGTGTTGTATCGTGTTATGCTATGCAGCTAGGCGCACTGTTAGATACTTGGTAATGTCGTATTGCGTTGGGTTTTTGTCAGGCTTCAGTAATGGGTCATTCAATATTATATCCGTAGTAATATCAATCCAATATTATTCGATCGTGGTAGGGCTAATACTAATGCCCGGCATTGGTGCCAAAAATGTCCGAATCCCAGCCGTCAATTGCTTTGCTTTGGAGAAGAGTGCCGCTGGATGCACAACAGTCGGTAGCCCCGAGTAACTAGGTACCTAGGTAGTTGTTCCGATCGACGAGGGAACAGCCTGCATATAAAGCTTACTGCTGACCGCTTCACGGGACGATTGCGTACAGTCGAGTAAATTTCAGGTATCAGAGTAGTGCATCCTTAAAGTGTGCTTGCTGTCAGTCAGGCAGTGCAGCTGATGATGTCCAAGGGTTGGCAGTTGGCAGATCCCAAAAGAAGCAAGGGACAGGATGTGGAACGTTGTACCGAGAAGGACCAGGAACAGCTTAAATAAGGGACGAACAAAGACCAAACCTTGGCTTTTGACGGCCTGCTTAAGGTGGGCAAGAAAACTTCTGACTTCTATCCTAATAAATGACAAAGAGGCTTGGATAAATATGGTATAAACTTGAGCAAATTTCATATAGATTTAGGTAGACCTGAAGACTATTAGACTGGTCTTTTTTGGCACCCTAATTTACTATCAGAGGTTTTCTTGCCCACTAAGGGCCGGCTTATATTGGCACTTGCTTTGCTTTTTGCCAGGGGTTCAATCACGAGGGGCTGGTTGCTGTGAGTAAATGAGTGTGGCATCCAATCCAACTCAATAAGAGGCATCTGGACAGGCACAGGCACAGGCACCCTCAGCCTTCAGGTTCAGTCTCAGGTACTGGGTACCAACTTTACCTTGCTCATATATGTAAGGTGGTTTCGGATTCCAGCTTGCGGGTAATAGGTATTCGTTCTCACCAAAAGGTGTGTAAATGCCCTTAGTAACTTCTGCAAACATCAAATTGCTATTGAAATCGAGCGTTGCGCGTCAAGTGCGTACGTGTGCTGCATTTAATGGATACGTGCGAAGCTGAAACGACCTACAAAATTTAGACTCTGTAACCATGATACCGACAGGTGCTGGAAATTCGGCAACCTAAAACAGCCCGTTTCCACAGAGAATACTAACCTATGGACACAAACCTACATAGGTACCTAGGTAGGCTAGCTCGGTAGGCTGGAATTTACGACAGCACAGTCGCAGTTGCAGAAGGACACAAACATCCATCATCACTTGTATCCACATCAACCCATTCACTGGATCCAACGCTGAGGCCCTTCTACCCCGCTATATCTGTCTGAAACGTCCTCGATCCAGGGGTTGATTCTTCGTTCACATCTCCATTTTCATCCCATCATGAGGTCAGACCTCATAGTGGCTCTAGCTAGGCCTGATCTCAGAGCCATGAGCTGGCCACTCTCAGACAGAGAAACACAACAAAAGTCCCACAGTGACCTGGAGGCGCCTGGCAGCCAAGGCGTCAGGCATCCGAAGTCTAGATGCGCCCAAAAGCCATGGAGCAACCAGGAACGAAAGGGCTCTGTTCAGGGCTGCAACCATGATATGAAACTAGATGGATATAATACGCATTGCATTTTCTGACAACAGATAAGCCAAGTCTCTGGGCAGCTTTTCAGTTACATTCACTACTGCGATTCACTTGCAGCAAATATTATGTCACTTGCAACAACAAACTTTGCTATAGACTAGAGACCCTTGACGCCAACATCGCTTGGTCAAAGTCAACTGCCTCTCTTGGAATTTCTCTGGAATCGTAACCTGGCCACTGGCTCCATCGTTCCGGGATCAAGGCAGTTCCTGGATGACCGGCAGCAGTGGCGTTCTTAGCCTTGGTACAGAGTGGAGGGCTCGGGCTTTTTCCAAGCACAAGCTTGAGTTCTGCCGTCTCCGCTACCAGAGTCAATTTTCAGTCGACTCCCGTTTCTTTGAATGATGTATTATCGATGTTGGAGGGTAACGGACGAGATACTGTTTTCG
Source organism: Fusarium sp. NRRL 25184 (assembly GCA_013755755.1). Taxonomy (NCBI): domain Eukaryota; kingdom Fungi; phylum Ascomycota; class Sordariomycetes; order Hypocreales; family Nectriaceae; genus Fusarium; species Fusarium sp. NRRL 25184. The sequence continues at coordinate 88,887 of JABSSZ010000109.1, read as the reverse complement.
AAGGCGCAACACCTTCACGAGATAGCGCCACCTCATTTTGACACCTCTGCCTTGAAAGTCGATATCATTCGTATTACATGGGGTGCGGCACATGCCAGCCGCCTACCTGTCGAAAGTGCAGATGGATCGCTTACAGGGTTGACGAGATGAGGCCTCATGGATTCCACTCATGAGTTTGGTGAAATTGCATATTTCCAGCGTCGTATGTTCTCTTATATCAACTCAAAAACAAGCACCCACTACCCACTTACAAAATTTGACGTCGTCAGCTTCAGCCGCAGCCGCCAACTGGTGCCGAATGTGGATTACCTATCTTGCTTGGTTTGACAGATAAATAACCCATGTCAGGATCTCCCTGTCAGTTAGAACCTGGCTGCTCCTGTATCTATCCATTACCAAGAGTGTCGGCCTACATGAAACGTAGTGCAGAGGATCAACTTCGTCTCATGTGTTGCCAATGATATCATTATTCATCATCTCAGCCTTACAATAATGTCCTGGTTAAATCGACCTTCTTGCATTGTATCGTGTAAGCAAGTTACATCTTGTCATGCTCTCTCCAGATCTTTGGTAAACCCTAGTATCTAAAGCCATGTTATTGCCTCAAAACGTGCGATCTTGGACAGAACATATGATGGTCAGGCTGAACCACCTGTTGGCAAGCTTGGTATATACGCTGACCACAAGATTCAATGATTGGATAACCGAACCAAGTGATGCCATGCTTCACGGCCGTTTTGCACTGTTTGCCAGTTATATCATCATTTCAATATACTGCACTTGATCGGCTAACAAACTGCACTTTTCTTCTTCTTTTAGGTCGTAGCCACTACCTATGTCTCCATTTCAATTATTGACTCCGACCAAACAGCTGGCTGTTGGCCCGATCGACATCTAGCATGAGTTAACAAACTCCGCAATCTCCTTGTTGAATCTCTCTGGTTCCTCGTAAAATAGCCAATGTCCAGAATCAAACACCGATGGCCTTGCTAAGCCTGGCCTTGACTTCTCTAAACGTCTCACGCTCTCGAGCATTCCTTCGAGTGGAAAGCAGCTTGATCGTCGACCGGCCATAACCAACACCGGAACTGTGATTGTTTCGATGGATTCTCGGTGATCGTAGCGAGTATGATCTGCCAGTAGTCGTGCTAGCCATGTCTGGTCGCATTTCGCACTGATGTCTGTAAAGAAGGCTTCATCCTTGGCTTGTTGCTCAGCTGAAATCCCGTCTTCCTCCTTTGGGGCATGTCGATATCCTAAGCAGCCTATTGCTAGGTCCATATACGCCTTCCTTGAGTCATTAATCCAGTTGTACTGTGCGGCGAGCATGGTCTTCTCGTCATAACATCCAGTATGTGCCTTGGTTTCATCCCATTCATCGAACGCTGAGCGATCTTGCAGAGGTGCCTGATCAACAAAGACAAATCCCGCAAAGTCGTTGCAGCCAAAGAGCTCCACGTAAGTCCAGAGCACGGCGGCGCCAATCGAACATCCAACAGGCACAATACTGACAGATGCCGTCTTACGTATGTGAGCAACAAGATCTGAAAGATCAGCTGCCAAGCGCGCAACATGATAACCACCACGGGTTTGACTGGAGTCCCCATGTCCTCGCATGTCTGGAGCAACAACCCAGAGTGATTTGCTCAGGGATGTGAAGTTGCGGATGAAGTAATCGCTAGAGCCACTGAAGCCGTGCATGAGCAGGACACATTTCTCAACTGCAACTCCTGCAACTTCCTTCAGTGGTAAGGAAGACTGAAAGGCGATTTTGCATCCATCGTTAGTGGTGAAATATTCTTTGTGCATTGTTTTGGAGGATACGGTGGTCGCCTCTCTAAGTAGGTTGTCTACCTGGGGGCTCGAAGTTGATGAGAGGGGATTATTTTGTTCATGGGGTGATGCTCTTGTGGAGTTTTCCACGCCTTCTTGAATCAAGGACAGCCCGGCTAAACTAACATTGTATTTCTGAGTCGCATCACCTCTTATCCCACTGTATAAAAAATTAGAGATAGAACATAAGTAAGTACTTAGGTATTGTCGAAATCCAAATAAATGACATTCACATTTATTTGACTCTGTTCATTTTGATGCCTTGGGAACGCACGCCAATTCGCTTGTAAGGTGGTATCGTGCATTTGTCTTTCATCACCCTAAGGTATATTTAAATTTCACGATTTTCAAACAATTCTTTAAACACGGTCACACCATTATTGAAAACAAGATATTTATCGGATTATCTAGTCTAGGTAGGTAAATAATACTGCTGGTCAAGGGTAGGTAGCCCGATCAGCTGTATGTACCTTACCTGGATCACTGACCAGGCAACGCTTACGTAACAACCCGCCTAGAAAATTCTCTCCATGTCAACCTCGAGCGAGTTCGTTCAATTTACTTCATCCTTTGACAATATGTCCCAAGACCCGACAGACCAAGAAAGCCCAGAACTCGCTGTCGATGCTCATGTGAAGTATGTCCAGAGCCTGGATACAAGAAAGGATGAGCTCGACTACTGGCTTACCGAGCATCTGCGACTCAACGGCTTGTATTGGGGATTAAACGCACTCTTCCTCCTGGGTCGGCCAGAGGCTCTCCCTCGACAGGATGTCATCGATTTCATTCTCTCCTGCCAGCATGAAAATGGTGGGTTTGGTGCAGCACCCGGCCATGATGCTCACATGCTGTCCACAGTAAGTGCTGTGCAGATTCTCGCCATGACGGATGCTCTCGACCAGCTGGAAGCAAAAGGGAAAGGCAAGAACCAAGTTGGCAAGTGTAGGTATTTTGCAAGGTCCACAGTGCCTCCAATGCACCCACTGACCACCAACAGTCATCGCAGGACTGCAGAATCAAGAGACTGGTACATTTGCCGGGGATGAATGGGGCGAGGAGGATACCCGATTCTTGTACGGTGCATTCAATGCCCTGTCCCTACTCGGTCTCATGTCCCTTGTCAACGTCGAAAAGGCCGTCGCACACATTATCGCTTGTGCCAACTTTGACGGTGGCTATGGAACAGGGCCTGGTGCGGAGTCGCATTCGGGTCAGATCTTTACTTGCGTTGCCGCCCTCGCAATAGTTGGCCGGCTTGATCTCGTGGACAAAGAGAAGCTTGGCCGATGGCTGAGCGAGAGACAAGTTCCCTGTGGTGGCCTTAACGGTCGACCTGAAAAAGACGAGGACGTGTGCTACAGCTGGTGGGTATTGAGTAGTCTCGCCATGATCGAGCGTACACATTGGATCGACCGCGATGCGCTTATCGCTTTCATTCTAAAGTGTCAAGACACCGAAATTGGTGGTATCTCTGATCGACCTGGTAACATGGTCGATGTTTGGCATACCCAGTTCGGTCTGTGTGGTCTCAGTCTTTTGGGCTATCCAGGTCTCGAGGCAGTCGATCCAGTATATTGCATGCCCAAAACGATAACAAAGAGACTTCTCGGCTGATTGTCTATACGTCTATACGTCTATGAGCCCGTCCTTCCTTTATACACCTTACCCAATGGTGCTAGCCACCACCCTCTGACCATTCATAGCACATGCTTACGACGTTGTTCAGTGATAGCATGTGAATATGGTTGAGGGGAGAGGAACTGTTGGTTTTTTCAGGGACATCGCTTGTTATTCCGTGGTGTTCGTCCCGTGAAGTCCTTCAAACATTTATCGGCACTGAGCTTGTCGAAACATGTGCTCATATCACAGAATCTGGATGGATATGGATGGTCTATCCCTTTGAACCTGGTCATGCTGGACCAATAGTGTATTACCTTGAGTTGACACACCTAACTAAGTATCTTTCAATGTCAATACAAAATTTCCTGCCAATGCAGATACAATCGCTTGCCTTACGCTCGGGCTCTCCTCGTGCTGTGTTTGCTCCTTGGCCACAATTATCATACGCATCCTTATCACACATTTCCCTGGCAGTTTTCAATACTAGCATATGAAGAGCGGTGCTTGACCGTTTCCTCCTTCGGCATAAGATGTTATTCCTGTTTCTTGCGCCACTCGGCTGAAATCTGTGCCTGCCCTTCGTGCCTCAGAATATTTCCTGAGGCTCACAGGGCTATCAGAGCACCTGCCGACACGCTCCTTCCCCCCTGAAAGTCAGACCTAGCCAGCCCCTCTCCCAGCACCCCTCATCTCCTTCCCCAGACTTCTGGTCCTCTACTAGGTGTAGAAACAGTACCTTATCTTATGATTTGGGATGTATCGAAATCATCCGAATCACCTGCACCTCCTCTTCCTCTGATATTCCATTGCCTTCAATCTTCCACCCTGCCTCGGGTACCTGAGTGCCTAGTACTTACCTTAGTACCTTACCTAGGTACCTACCAAGGTAGATAAGGTAGATACCTTTCCCCAATCACGTCGTCAAGCACACATTTGAGGAGTCTTTCAATCCCTACTTTTCGACTCCGACTGTGCTGGTATTTTCGTTTATCTGGTATTGTTGCTTGAGGAAACTTGTTCTTTACAGCATTATTCCGGGAGCTCTTGCTGCCGGAAGGACAATTCCTACCAGGATACGGTGAGTTTGAAATGTTTCTTTTCTACCTTACCTAGTACCTTACCTTAGTACCTTGGTAGGTACAGCTTGAATGACAAAAGAACCGACTGCAAACAAGAAGATCTGGGCCCTGGAACCAGGAACGATCGTGCTAATTGCTTCTGCTACAGTATTGAGGCTACTTACCTAGTAGCTTAGGGACCCCCCCCGATTCCTCTCAAGAGTCATGTACTTTTGACTTAGCCCGAAGCAATAACAAGCAGGAAGCGGGCTTTCATCTAGAGACAATAAGAGGCAAGGTCTAAGAGGTATGGGAAGCCTCTACACTCTTTCTGCAGACTGCCACTCTTCACTTTATCGAAATATTCATCTTTCGCTCGAGTTCTCCTCCTAGAACCGTGGCTGTCCAGGGATGCGATTCGAGGCAAACAAGGCAGATGATTTCTGATCTCACAATAGACAGCACTTTCCAAGTTCGACGACGTTGCAACTTCCTCTTAACCTGCGTTCCGGAAAGTATCCAAGCTGAGCCTTCCTTCCCTTCCACTCGGCCATCGTTATCCATGAGAAGCAACAAGGACTCGATCCTGCATCATCAGTTCAAAAGCCCAGCTTCTGAGGTACCTTGCTGTTATAAGCCGTAATCATGGTTCGAAGCAGGAAGTCTACAAAGCCACCACTGGTAAGCAACTTCCCTTCGTATTTACGTTAGCTACTTGTCTTCCCTTCTTCTTGATCACAGACTTTGTCTTGTCTTCACTTGCACAAGACCTGCTCTTTTTGACACAGAACTTGATTCCATCTCCATCTCAACCCATTGCACTCACTACCTATTGCCTTCGTCTTGAATTGTCTGTCAGCCCTTTCCCATTCGTTCTCAGACAAAGAGGAGAACGCTCTACAAGCCGGTTTATACGCCATTGATACCTCCCTTGGTATCGCAGCCCAATCAATTTGTCGACAATCTACCCTTAGTCGTTACTGAATAAGGGATTACTGACCATTCGGTTGCGGCTTAGGTCATGGCTACTACAGCGATACCAGGAGACAATACAGCCAGCTCTATCAGTCGACATATCCCACTCTTTTGTTCCGTGTGCCCTGAGAATCCTCGTTTTTCGGATGTCTCACATCTTCTTACTCATATCGCTTCGAAGGGACACCTTCATCACGAAACCCAAACGAAGCTCAAGGCTCACCAAGATATCACCGCTGCGGTCAAGCTTCAACGTTACGAGGAGTAGTACTCCCAAAATGGCATCGAGGCACTGTTGGTTGATAGAATGAGAGCAAAGCAGTTGAAGGAAGAGGCTCGCGGCCGGCGCAATCAAGGAAATCATTTTGTCTCTGCCAAGGTAGTGATATCTTCTTCTGGTGGTTGTTACTATTTCTGACAGTCGAAAGCAAAACAAGCGGAAAATTAAACAGGAGGCATCAATGAGCCCCGCCATTAAGCTCGAAGGAGACGAACTTCTAGACGATTTCCCAATCTTCCCGGGCTTCTTTGATCATGACCAAGATCAAGATGTTCAAGAAGAATTCTCTCTGGGAGCCGACTCAATGTCTCTGAAGGGCCAAGTGTGGCCAGGAATGGGGAAAATGGATCTTGCTGACGACGAGATGAGGCGAACTCGGAACCAAAAGAAGCCCAAGTCTGTGATCGACAGAATGAAGAGGGCTTCAGAACGTATCGAACCTACCCAAGTCATTATGACATCTGAACTAGAAGTTGAAAGGACGAAGGACGTGTATGATGATGCTTCCTCTCCTGCTCCTGGCCAGGAAGAATCAGTATGTGCCATGAGAGCAAGTCCCTTCTAAATGCTAACATTGCCAGACACCACCACGAAAAGCTACAAAAGCGAAGCGCAAAAAGGCAACACCTCTTGCTGAAATCTCGACAAACGCTCCCAAGCAACGCCGTAGTACTGCTCGTGGCCCAAAATCTGGCACGGGAAAGAAGACAAACCCCACAAAGAAACAAAGTCGCGAGAAAGAACACAAGACATATCCTCCACCAGAAAACCCGTCAGACATCCACGATGTTTTCAGTGATGAAAAGGACCGGCCAGGTGGGTTTGTGCGAACTGAAAGAGGAAAATCACTAATACTTAATGAAAGCTTCCATCAGTGAACCTCCACTTCCTGCCACTCGGAGTGATAGAAGGTGAGATTTTGTGCCGCTTCTGTACCAAAAACTGACACCGACACTAGATTCGACCTTCGCACGAAGCATGGAGCCCGAAGCATTGACAACTTTCTTCATTCGAATCTTGTTTCTCCTACGCCGCATCCAAGAGATCTAGCACCTCGACAACTTCTAGGGCGAGAAACATCTAACACACTTCGACCTGAATCATTCCCTCCAGGTACGTTTGGAGAAAATATGAGCTGCCATTATTCACGACTGGATTATGGATTTGGACTTACACACAAACAGGCACATTCAGTCACGTAGAAGCTTCGTATGCGTTGAAAGACGCTACGATCTATAATGCTTCGTCACGCCTTCCATTCATCCCCCCACATTTCGAACAGCATCGAGGACTTGGTCCAGATCAGTTTCGATTGGCCGCAGATTATGGATTCCAGCTGAAACATGAAGACTACACGGGTTCAATCACGGGAGATACAACACAAGGGACAAGCAACAGTCCTTTCATGGGGGTACCTGGAACCAACCCTTTTTTTTCCCATGACAGGCCATTTTTGAATCCTTACAGCCAAGCTACACCGAATGCAACATTCTCTCCATTGTCATTTTCCTCTATCAACCGACAGCAAGACCACTTACACAATGACGGAGGAATGAAGCCACCTCAGGCACATATTTGTGAGCCAAATGAGACCAACGGTGGCCTTAGAGAGGAGCAAGAGCTAAACATGAATGCATCCTGGAACCTGCATGGTACAGAAAATGACCTGGACTTTTCCCACGGCCTTGCAGTGGACGAATCACAAATGTGACTGACAAGATGAGCACCGAAGAAGGCAAGACATGTGCCTCGTGGCCCTGCAGGCACCCGAGGCACAAACGAGAATCACCAGATCCACATGCATAAATGGAGTTCACCAGTCTTCCAGATCATGGCGAGTCATGTTAGATCGTTGCTCTCAACCTTCATGACGGCCACCAAGGTAAGCATTTGGTGACAGCCATCATCACCCTGGCTAAAAGAAAATTCTAATCCTCCCAGATGATATAAACATGCTGTACATATTACATACGACTCCCTACGCCTATTTTTACCGACTTGCGTTTTTGAGATTCTATTCTTCTTTTTGAACTTTTAACAAAATGGGACCGGGTGGGGAACCAATTAGGAGTTTCGATTAACTTGGGACAATGTTTAACGGCGCTCAGATTGATCAGCATGGGGAATCTGGGGCTTCAAAGCGGCATATAAAATGGTGTCATGAGAAAAGAATACCTAGGGGGACTTTGGTGTCCGGGGGAGACGGACATATCATTTGACATTGGAGTTACGGGGTTTCAAGACAGAAGACATTGTAAGCATCTTATGGGAAATTAGTCATTCTGACATTGGGTTTTTATTTCTCTCTTCTATCGAGTCCCTGAAACAGTACATAGTATAGTTGTGATGTTATTTACAATTGTTCAATGCCCGATACCAGCTGGTCAAGTTGATCTGGCCCGTTATGTATCACGTCTGACAACGCACGGCAAACACCCCTGAAGCGACGCATCTTCATTTCTTGCTCCATTTGCCCCGACTTCAAGGCAGCAACATCAATGACCTTCTTTGGAATACGAGCGAGCCTCGCAACGTTCAAGCCATAAGATCGATGAGCAACACCTTCGCCAACTTCGTACAAGAACGTGACCTGTTCCTCGCCATCCTCTCCCTTCTCTGCCTTAAATTTCATGTGAACGTTCTTGACACCATCTAGACCTTCAGCTACCCGCGCTAGATTTTGATAGTGCGTGATGAACAGTGTCAGACAGCGGGTTTCGGTGACGACATGCTGCAACACAGCCTGAGCGATGGCGGCGCCATCGTGAGTACTGGTACCGCGGCCTAGCTCGTCGAGAATGACCAGACTTCGGGGGCCGGCTGATCGAAGGATACGGGCTGTTTCAGAGACCTCAACCATGAATGTAGATTCACCAGCGAAGAGATTGTCACGAGCCCCCATTCGTGTATGAATAGCATCACAAAGGGTGAGAGACAAGGCATCGGCTGGGACATAGGAGCCCACCTGAGAAAGGAGAACTATAAGGGCGAGGGCGCGGACGAAAGAAGATTTACCGCCCATGTTGGGGCCAGTTATGAGGTAAGCGATAGGTGAAGGATGCATGAGGCTGGTAGAGAAGGGTATGTAGCCGCCGTCAAGAGTATGCTCAGCAATAGCGTGACGACCGTTGGTAATAGAAATAGTTGGGTCGGCGGTTGATGGGAGAAAGGAGGGTCGAGAGTAGCCTGGCTGAGCGGCAACTTTAGAGAGTGAGAGAATGCAATCAAGGGTCGCGAGAGCAGATACGGCATCGCGAAGAGGCTGGTAGTCTGCGGAAATAGAGGCGAGCAGATCTGTGAAGGCCTTATCACAGGCAGCAGCTAGGGCCTCACGGTGTTGGTCGCGTTCCGTGATGAGGCGAAGTACCTCGGGGGTGTGAAAGCGTGAGAGTTTCTTCGTTCCAGAAATCTTGGCCCAAGAAGCAGGGACGTTTTTGATATCTGTGTTGGGCACCTCAATAAGATATTCGATGCCAGCAACAGTGGCATAATCGACAGTCTTCTTCTTGATCTTTTCAGCGGCGACAGCACGGTGGCCATCTAGCTCGTGCTCAACATGAGCGATACCAAGTTGATGATCTTGCATATCCTCTGTCTGAAATTCATCACGGAAAAAGCCATATTTGTCATCCTTCCGGGCTGCGACAAGGTTAATGCGCTCGAGATAGGACACAACTGTGTCAAGAATTTGTGGAAGTGCGCAGACAGCATCGTTTAGGAGAGAGGAAGAGAAGGGGGCGTCAGAAGGACTCTTGACAGTTGAGTAGTAGCTCGCAACCTTTTGGAGGGCCTGAAGCACTGAGAGGAGCTCCGGACGTGTGCATTTTCCGTAGTAGATGCGGATAAGACTACGTTCAAGATCAGTTTTGGTGTTGGCCAAAAGTGACTCAAGCTGGGACACAGGAACAGTTGATTGCTTCTCGAGAAGCTCCTCAACGGCGTTGAGGCGGGCCTCGAGAAGTTGTTGATCGAGCAGGGGACGCCCTACCCATTTTCGGAGTAGGCGATGTCCTGGGCGCGTGAGTGTCTTGTCGAGCGCCCAGAACAGACTGCCCTTTTCGGAGTGATCTGTAGAATTGCGGTACACTTCGAGGCTTTCGAGGGTTGTACCATTGATTAGCATATGTGAGCGTGTACTGAAGCTCTGGAAGTACTTTGTAAGGTCAAAGATGTGCTCGAGACCGTATTCTTGGAGATGGTTAATCATAGCCGAGAGGCAGATGGTGACAGGCTCGGGAAGTTTCAGGACTTTATCGAGAAGGGCGGCGGCAGTTTCGTCTTGGGCATTATCTTTGAGCTTATCCGCATAGAATTGAGTGACGTGGGAGTACGCCTCAGCCGCCATAGTCTTACTCTTGGGAACGCGCTCGACTCGACTCCGGTCACCAAAAACATTCGTGCTGGTGCCTGACAAGTGCTGCACGAGTTTATCGGTACCATTAGTTAAATCCCCTACGATCAAGAACTCGCAGGGGGAGATGTGCAAGAGCCGGGTTTCAATCTCACTCCGCATGAAACCATCCTCGAAGTTGTCGTATATGATGTCCCCGGTCGCTGGTTGTACGGCAATGATGCCCACATCAACTTTCTCATCAGTGCCCCACCCCTTGGCCTTGGATTCCGTTATACATAATAGATAACCGCCCGAGGGGGCTCCCGAACCACCGCTCTGGTCGAGCTCACCATTCTCATCGATGTATGTACCTTTTGTGTAGAGATTGGTGAGCTTGCGGACAAATGGGGTGTTGCGGTTGTCTCCAGCCTTCTTTAATGCTGCAGTCTCGATTTGACGAACGACACCGACTTTGTGTCCGGCAGCTACCAGGCGCTTTGCATGTACCGGAAGACGGTGCACCGGGATACTCGCCGAGGCAAAGCGATCTAAATGGGCCTCTGATGGGTCTGTACAGGTTAGAATTATGCGCTCAGAGCTGCAAGAATGATAACTTACGCTCATCATAACGCATCTTGCCTGGAATGCAGACTATACTCAGCTCCTTGGCCGCTATACGAGCATCCTCGCCAAGGAATCGAAATTTATAACCCACCTCCATGATGAGGATTGCGTCCATGTGTTTTCTTTTGATGTCAAGGAACTGGATCTCCATAGGGGTGAGTTTGCCTGTCTTGGAACCCTTCTTCTTCGCCTTTGCAGGGGCTGGAGCATCCTCTTCATCAGCGTCGGCATCTTCATCTTCACCCGCCGGTGCAGCATCTTGGAGATTGCGACGCCATGCGAGTGCATCTGGGTGGCCGAGTTTCTTGACGAATCTTTTATGTAGCTCCTGGTGTTGTCGCCTCTCTTCTGCATCTTCATCCCCATTCTGGATTGAATCCGTGTCCTTGTCACCATCTTGGGTGGTCGGTGCACTGGAGCCGTCATATCGGTATCTTTCTGTCCGTGTCCCTATGGTCTCTTGATCGCCAGCTTTCGATCTGGAGAACAATGTGCTTGTGTCTTCATCGGCGGGAGCGTCATTAAGTTTAGCTCTTTTCAGAGTCTTTCCGGGCTTCTCATTCTCCCTTCCTGCATCATCTAAAGTTCGTTTCCGCGAGGGCGACTCGCTATCTTTGCTGGATGACTGCGGCTGCGATTGCGACCGCGACTTGGCTGCTTGTGCTCGGCTTTGCTTCTCAAAGACTGCTGCCAAGCCATTGACGGTCTTTGGCGTAAAAAATGAAGTCAGTGACTGTTGTTTCTTCTCGCTCGATTTCGGAGTGGGAGTCATGTTGGAGATTGGGACCTGGAGGTGTTGCGAATGGATTAGCTATAGGGGGCGTTCACATTTGATACCCTTAATCTAGTCCCTGGAATTTCGAGGTGGTGACGTTGGAGAAGCGCGTCTAAGTTGAGACGCGTTGAGTGGCTGACTGACCCACATTTCTTTAATTCTCGGTACCTACCAATTCTTGAACTGGTACCGATACCTTAGGTACCTTACCTACTGATAATAACTTACCTTATCATGGACCCATCCATAGGCATTCCCAGCCTAAGGTATGAGATAATAAGTCTTGAAGTCGATCTGAACTTTGCTTGATTGAAATATGTTGATGAGGCAGAGAAAACCTATCATGAACTTTGATCCTGATTTAACATAGGCAGCAAAATATTGTAGCAATCTAATCACGAGATCCATGTTAAGTACTTCCCAGTAAACTCCCTACAATACCTACGCCTACAAGGTGAAGAAGCACTACAGACATGAATGGATAGATTATTAAAGAAGTAATCACTTGCATATCTGCATCTTCATACAGCATTCCTGCACTCCAATCGACAACAATCAGCTAGCTAAACACCGGCCGTAGGAGCCTAGGCCACTAGTTGACCAGGGTCTATCAACATGAGCCTTACAAAAGTCTCTTAAATATTTGACTTGGTTAGGGCTATTGTTGTTGATATTTGGAGCTCCAATGACTCAACTTGCCTTCGCGCCAGCCATTTACTTAGTTTTATACTAATGCTGTAAGTGTTACCAGTTATCACAGAATTGAGGGACCTCGCCAAAACTCACAATCTCGTTATCACATCATTCTTTGATGTGCCGCCTGAAATTCAATACGTTTAGTGGTCACATGCATTTCTTGGCTTCAAAGATGGGCGCTTGCATCGAGGCTATGTTGCTACCCATCATGAGCTCCAGAGCTCTCATGATCCATGATTTTACCCCAAATGCCCCACCCTCCCGTTATTCTTTGGCCCCCAAACCCTGAAAGGCTCTTCCCGAGGCCCCGCTTTTGATGGCTTCCAAGCTTTAGCTCGAGCTCTCGGGCGCTTACAGCTTGTTCGGGGGAGCCAATCAGAGTTTGTCATCATTCATGGTGTCTTTGAAACACAGGCTCTGAGTTTGAGATTATCTGAGCTCGATATTTATCTTGCGAGAGTGACGCATTTCATGCCCCTGAAGCTGTTGCCGCCGGACAAGAAAGATATTTCTTGTTGGGCTCTCGGGCGGTTACATTCATTATACTCGGGAAAAGAGTACCTAGGTACCTATTATTTATGATGGGAATAGCATTGGAAGACACAAGCTTTCCGTACCAGGACTTCATAGGTACTACATGTAGTACCTTAGTAGGTAATTCTCAATGAGGTAACGACGTTTCAATGATACCTAAGTAGGTACCTTATATTAGTACCTTGGCTTGGGTACTCGAAAACCCCTGCACTTATAAGCTCACTCTACCTAGTTCCCCACGATTGAAGGCCACGCCACGCCACCTCACTTCGTTTTAACGAGCTGCCTCCCAACTGCTGTATGCTATTGGAAGCTCCTCATGATCTGTATGATCCAGCAGGCCACGGCGCTTGAACAGAAGAGACCCTCTTCCCCTCTTGATTGCCCTTTCCCCCTTTTCTCTTTTAATTTTTTCTTTCATACCCTTTTTTCCCTTACAAAGTACTCCCCTGAACTTCTTTCATCACCTTTTCACTCTTCTGAAACCAACATCAGAGTTTTGTACCTGACGCGGCCGTTTCTGCGACCTACTTTCCTGGGACCCCTCAATCAGGTACAAACAAGCACAATCAACGCCACGGGAGACCGAAGGCACTAACTTAGTACCTACTAATCTAGGTATGTACCTACCTAGACTAGGTACCTTGCCTGTACGCACAAGCCCACGTCACTTCAGCTGATACAGCCCAAACGGTCGAACCCCGCTCAACCAACAGCTCAAACAAGATAAACCCAGACGGCACATCACCCAAGAGCTTTTTTGACCTCTCAAGTTTGTACTTGTTGATCAAGAACAGGCCAGCTATCGCGGCCTCCTTTGCGCCTCGTCATCTGCGCCATCAAGCTCAAGCAGGACGTTCTGTTGCTCGCTCACTTACCCCGCCAACATTGGGGAACTCCCGTATCGCATCATACTGTCGCACATTCCACCTCCGTCGTATCTTCCGTCGTCTATTAGAGGCGCCACCGTATCTCAAGATGGAGCGTAGTCGTGGTGTTCCGGATGAGGAGATGTTTCTCAGCAAGCCCGCCCCTGAAGACTGCGACAGCCCTACCGTTGAACCTTTGCGCATATTCAAACCTCAGAGCCCCCAACCCGCAAAAGATGGCAGATCCTCTGCTTTCCGATATCCTGCGCCTCCTTCGTCCACATCTCCCGCCTCTAAGCACTCATTTCCTCTACCTCCTGGCGCCTCCAGCTCTGCGGCTCCCTTACCGTTCCCGGATGACGACGACGTTCGCAAACCAACTCCCGCGAAGCCTTTCGGCTCCGCATACAACGACACCAGCCCTCGACTAGAAACAAGCCCGCCAGGAAAGAAACCTGGCCTCGCTGAGCGAAGAGGAGCTGCCCCAAAACCTATCAGCTCTCCCACAAGTCCTGACGCCGACACCGATCTTTTTCAACGTCCTCTGGCTGATAGCCACCGCCCTGGCTCCTCTAACAACAATTATCCCAGCTATCAAAAAACGTACTATCCGCCACCTGGTGCTGCGTCTGGCTTATCAAGCAATGCACCGGCCCAGCCTGCGGCTGTCCAACAACTCAAGATGAACGACAAAGGAGTAAATCGCTTTGCTTCAACTGCCTCAACTTCAACGACCCGCGCAAGCCGTGGCTCGCCTCCCCCTCCCGAAACCCCGATTGTGGAGCCAGGTCAGGCGCCGGCTGATGCTATTGAGGCCCGTTATGCCGCCGCTGGTATCTCCGGAACTGCTACCCTTAACAGCCTGGGCGCCCCCAGTGCGGCCGCTTCCCAGAGACTCGCGCAGTATGGAAACCAACCTCCTCCTCAACGACCATGGACACCCACCGAGACCCCAGACCAAGCGCCATCCGGTCCTCCGACTGTGTACCAGGGCATGAATGCTATTTCGAGTCCGGCACAATCACATCAGTCGTTTAGTCCTCCCCCACAACCCGAACAGCAACAACAAAAGCCACAAGGGCAAGGACAGGGTCAGGCGCAAGTCAGCGTGTTGGAGCAAGACTTCCAACGTATGAACACCAACTCGCCCCCTCCTGCATATTCGAGTCTCAACCCTGGTGGAAACTCGTCCTATCCCAACGAGAAGCAACGGCCCCAGCAAGCCGGCTCAAGTTCTGCCGCTGCTCAACCCCAGCAACAGGCGACTACATCGACAGCGCCAACGAAGGCCGCCGCGGTAGCTGCAGCCTCAACTGTTGCTGGTGGACTGGCTTCGCCTGCTCTTCAACACCCAGGCCACCCTGCGTTTGCCAACGACCCTCACCCTGCGTTTGCGAATGAACCGCACCCTGAGCAGAATGGGCAACCGTCTCAGCAGCAGGTCGTTGCCCCTGCCCAGACCTTTGAACCCCAAAACCCAGCCTCACCTCCACCCCTGCCTGAGGGATGGATCGCCCATTTGGATCAGAATTCTGGACAATACTACTATATTCACCTGGCATCTCAAGCTACGCAGTGGGAGTTCCCCAAGGGACCAAACCCCATATCTCACGAACAAGCTCCTCTCTCCCCAACCGCTTCGACTTATGGAAACCCTTTGGCATCGCCAATGTTTGGCAAGCAAGCCATGGCCTCTCCGATGTTCCCACCGCATACCCCTGGCTATGCTGAGAGTATTATGAGTGTGGCGGCTTCAGCAACACCCACAGCCGCCGGATTTACCGGTCCTCCACCGAGCGCGGGTGTTGATATGTACAGAATTCAACCTACGAATGGCGTTTACTTTGGCCCCTATCTTCGATATGTCAACATGGATATCGAGAAGGGCCTTTGGCTGGGTAGTATTCTGATTGTGACAGATGCTCCTCAACCACCCACAATCCATATTCACCTGAGCCACGACCTGGCACCCAATCCACGACAAGCCGAGCCTCGCCCAATTTTCACACACCAAAGATGGAAGTTTTATAAATATGATTTAGAACTGCCCATGTCTGAGGCTGGTACTGAGCGTTGGACATACGCAGTTACCTCTCACCTCGGCTGCACACGCTATGAATTCGTCGTGGCTGGGCGTCAAGAAACTAGCTGGCGCTTTATTGCACACTCTGGCAACGACTTCGCTGCAGGCACTTCACAGAACGAGCGAGCTAAGCTTGGCGGGGTTGGATTCATGTGGAAGGACGTCCTTCAGAAGAATGTCGATTGTGGTGGCTTTCATGTTCAGTTAGGGTTGGGAGACCAGATCTACGGTGATCGTTTGTGGAAAGAAGTCCCTCTACTCAAGCAGTGGCTTGCCATGAGCGGACGTGACAACAAGAAGAACGTCCAGTGGACAGCGCGGCATGAAGAGGATGTCGCACACGCATACTTCCACTACTACACCAGCCACTTTGATCAACCATTCCTTCGTGAGGCCTTTGCGCAAATTCCCCACGTCCTGCAGATTGACGACCACGATATGTAAGTGCACTGTTATAATTCAGTTTTTTTTACATGTACTGACCTGGATAGTTTTGATGGATATGGCTCATACCCAGACTATATGCAATCTTCACCCATGTTCAAGAACATTGGACGAATTGCGACAGAGATGTACCTGTTGTTTCAGCACCATACCACTGTCGAGATGCTACGGAACGTCAGCACCGATCACGATATATTCACCATCACTGGAACTGGTTGGCATTTCGTGAAGTACCTCGGGCCGGCTGTGGTGGTTGTTGGCCCTGACTGCCGATCCGAGCGCACCCAAGCCCAAGTAATGGCAGGCCCGACATACCAAGGGATTTTCCCCAAGGTTGCTACACTTCCCCCAAGCGTGCAGCATTGTATCTGGATGATCTCGGTGCCACTTGTGTATCCACGCCTGGACACTGTGGAGAGCCTTGCCAACACAATGGCTGCGGGCAAAAAGGCAGTCAACACAACCTACAACATTCTGGGTAAGGTCACGAGCTCCGTTGCAGGCGTAGTCGGCGGTAAAGATGTAGTTGCACAAGGCTTCTCGCAGGTGAAGAAGGCTGTCGGAAAAACTGGTCTCATGGGCAATGTCTTGAACCAGTTTGGCGAGCTTGACATTCAAGAAGTGCTCAAGGATATGTGGACTCACGACACTAAGGACCTAGAGAGAACCTACCTAATTCGAACTCTGCAAGGCATTGCACAACAGAAGGGAATTAGAATGACCTTCCTCTCTGGAGGTAAGTCGACAATCATGTATCAGTTTTGGAGTTTCTCAGGCTAACATTACTGCAGACGTCAATGCCTCAGGAGCTGGGTTGGTTCACGACCCCACACACCCTGGTGATCACAAGACCATGTACCAGATCATCTCATCCCCTATCGTCGCGGCGCCTCAGAGCAACTATGTGCTCAAGATGCTGCACAACCAAAAGACGCTTTACGTACCTCAGAACGGCAAGAAGTCAACGCACGAGGTGTCAGACACAAAAGAAGATATGATGGAGATCTTCCATTCTGATGCGAGCGGTGCCGCAAGAGAGCTCAAAAAGCTTATGGGCCGTCGAAACTACGTCGCCTTTGTTTCATACGACCAAGACGCAGCGGCAGCAGTGCCCCAGACACCGTTCAGCCCTAACCCCAGCCTGAACGGTTCGCAACAGGGCCTGTCTAAGGTAAGCCTGGCCGTCGATTTTGTTGTCCAGGGTGACGGAGCGTTCACGGCACCAACTAAATATGGCCCTGTCATCATCCCTCATTTGGAATATGGACGATGAATCAGTTGGTGGTAGTTGGATTCTTAGGTAAGGGCACTGATTGGATTTTGCCATTTGTATTGCACATATAGCGTTTCAACGATATTACGAAGACATATAAACATCTAAGATACCTTGTTGATTATCGGTTTGTCGAGCTTGGCAGCATTATAGTTTGAGACGGATCAAATTTAAACATATTTGGGAGGATATTCATGAAAACATTGCATCTTTCTTGGTCTCGTTTCTGTTGTGTATATATGCTTTTGAATGTCATTCCAACGCCCAAATATGCATTTAGAGATCGAAGAGTTCCTTGAGGATACGCATGGTGTCCTCAGGTCCGGTGACGGAGTGGCCAGTTGTCCTAGAGTCGGTGTAAATCTCGTAGTCATTGCCGCCCTCGAATGTCTTGTCGCCAAAGAAGTGAATGGTCTTGTAGGCGATACCGTCAGGCTTCTTGGCCTCGTTCTCAAGGTGCTGGAGGCAGTAAGTCTTATCCCACCCGGTGGGGAACACATCGAAAGAGATCTGGCCACCAATGGAGAAGCTTTTCAGAGAATGTTAGAAACCAGAGTGTACCATGACAGATTAGGGATCATAACGTACGTAAGGCCGAGGTGGCCGAATCGCTCCTTGAGAACAGCGACAAACTTCTCCCGGACCTTTGCGTCCTTGTCGAACGCCTCAAAGTCGTTTCGCTCCTGAGTGCTGGCGTTACGACCGACGGGGCTAATGTTGATCATTCCATTGCGGAATTCAATGAAGGTGCCGCGCTTGACGGGGATGTCAAGATCAGCAACGTAGTGGAGGACGAAGTTGGCAAGCTCCTTGTACTGCTCCTCGCCAATGAACTTGATGAACGAGTTCGACTCGAGGGGCTCGCCGAGCTTGAATGCAGTCAAACCGTTCTCGGAGAAGCAGAAGTCAAAGAGGGCGGTGACGGGCTGTCCGGCGGGCTTGCCCAGCTGCTCCTGTTGCTTGGCGAAGTCCGAGCCACCAACATATCCGATAGCGCACTTTGAGCGAAGTTTCTGAAGGATGTCGAGGATCTCAGGCGAGGCGTCCTGTAAGGATTAGCGACTGGAAGGGATTCAGAACAGGGTGTTTGAGCGTACCAGGCGCGCGGGTGTGAGTGTGCCGTCAACGTCGAAGAGGCAGATGGTGTCCTTGAGAGGACGCTCCTGGAGAGGAGTGTACGATGGAGGGGATGCGAGAGCCATTGCGAATGTTGTTGTGGTTTGGAAAAGAGAGAAGGGAGACTGTACGATACAGGAATAAGGTGAGATAGGGGAGCTCCTTGGTGTTGAAGAGGGGACTTGATACTACCAAAACAAATGGGAGAAGGTGGGGCAGGGATGGGGAGCTACTACAGACAGAGACGGGAGCCATGTACGATGAAATTCAATGCGGGGCAGACTTGAAGATGAACTGCACCTCAGGTAACACAGATATCTATCTAACCTAAGGCACTTAGAGGAGCCCAAGGTGCTGCTCTTGGTGTTTAAAAAAAAAAAAACCTTGCCTGTAATACAGATCTTGGCAGAGTCGTTAAAATAATAATACATTGCCAACTGTCGATGTATCTGGACCCTCAAAAACCTACAGTCACAAAGAGGTGAAATGCTGTGGTTTCTTGAAGATCTTCTATCCTTTGGGCCACGTTTACCGCTAAAGATCCAGGGGTTGGTCCACTGTTGACATCCATCCATGGATGCAATTGGGATTGATGAAGGCAACACTCTCTGAGGACCACGATAGATGATTAATGATGGTTGCAACCACCACCGAACTCCTGAGAAGCAACAACAATACACGAAAGATTGGCTACATTGTTTTGAATGCTCTGGACTGGCAGTTCGTTGCTGCTCTAGTTTTCCTCTTCTTGTTACCCCTCCAATAACCCCTCGTATGCTACCCCTCCACTAAAAGATCTTCACAAGTGCAAGGAAACTTTTTAGTGGGCCACCTCTTCCGCCAAGTCTCACCGCTAAATAGGTAGGTAGTTCGCAGCAACTGGTGGGCCCCCTCCAGTCGAGGTGAGCTCGGTGAATAATTGAACAAGGATTAAAATTGGGATGGATGAAGGGTCAATACCTGATGGATATCCATAGATACACTTGTATCAGGCAAGTCTTCTCAAAACAGCTCTCGTTCATAAAAATGTCAAGTCATGTTATTGCTTGGTCTAAACAGTCGCTCAAAGAATGTATGAATAAGACATAAAACGCCTTTATAAACTCAGCCAAGTTCATGGCAGGCTATGCCATTTCACCCCAAGCTCCAGTGAGCTCGACGATCACGTTTACGATTGTACTCACTGCCCAGAGAGTGATCAGTCCCCATCCAATCTTGCGACTCAAGATCCATTTGTTCATGGGCACAACAATAAGCAAGCCCACGAGCGTGACAAGTAGTGTGATAGCTGAGATCATCAGCGTCCCACCGACTTGAATGCGGTAAGGCTTGTACTTGATAGGATGGCTGGGGTTCTTGCGATGCTTCTTGTTTGCCTTCTGGATTGTCATCATGGCACCGCCGATACCAATGCCCAGAAGGATGTTCAGCATAGGGCCACCGAAGCAAGCAGATCTAGATGACATATTAGCCCAAGTGCTCCAAGGAGGCCCTCCTGTACTTACAAAGCCATAACGGGATACCCAAGCCGTGCTACTGTAATATCAGCGACTAGATCCCCCACACTGTTGCCAGCAGCAAATATGGTGAGACCTAATAGCGCTTCCGAGATGTTCAAAATAACACCGACTGTCTTGAGAACCCCTACAACCTCGCCTGCGATGGTTGAGATCCAAGCAATACTAATAATGAATCCCATGAAGCAAAGCATGTAATGATAACGAGGGGGTCTGTCCTCTGACGTGAAAACGACCAAGACACCGAGAAGAATGAGAGATGCAAGGAGTGTGTACAACACCATACGGATCAAAGCTTTATGAGGGTTCTCCCAGTCCTCCAATGTATTGGCCCACAATACAAGGACAGCAAACTGGGGACCAGTAAAGAGTTGTAGCGCCACGAGCCATCGGTTCCAGCCTGTGCAGTCATTCTTGACGCTGCTGGAGGAATGGAAATCTGAAGCTGGCTTTGCCACTATGGCCGGTGGACCTAGAGAGAACTGCGAGGCGGCCAGAGTCTCTCCATCTGCAGCATGTGCAGTAGAAGGTGTTGTCGCAAGGCCAACGTAACTGTTGCCGCGGCTTGTGATAGTGTGTCTACGATAGCGCTCCCATTCCGACTCTCCTTCTGGCTCAATCGCCGAGTGCTCAATTGATATGGGCGGAGCCATGTGCCCAACAACTTGATGATCATGATGGTAATGATCTGTGTGGTCATTGAGTGCCTCGAGGATGGATGATTCGCCGTCTGTTGTTTCTGAGTCGACGACGGGCAAAGTAACCACCAAAAGAAAGATACTTGGGACAGAGATGGCACTGACAAACTTGTCCCATGCCGTCTTCTCTTTCCAGCCTTGCAATGTAGGGAACAAGGTTGCCCACAAGACATGGGGAGCTGGTAGCACGGCATAAGGCCACCATTTAACAGGACGTGATGGTGTATCGACTGTCAGTTGCAAGTCGGCAAAGGGTGTCTCGCGGCTTGCTGGACCCGGTGCAACGGTACTGGGTGATACTCCTCCTGGCGACACGAACTCAATTGGGTCATTCTGGTAATTGGGCGTAAGCAGTGCTGGCGAATCGCTGTACACGGGGAAAGGCGTGTTGGGCGAGGAGCGGTCGCTGTAACTGCTACGGCGGCTGGAAGGTATTTGCAGGCGAAGCTCGGGAGTCAGCAGCTGTCCTTTCTGGCCTCCTGAAGGAGCGTCGTGGGTGGTCCCACTAGGACCGACTGGAGGCGCTGCCAAGTTTCCTCCTACAGTGTAGGATGGGCTGGGGCTTGATGCCCTTGTTCCGCTGGCTGTTGAGCCAGGAACGGATAAGGTCGGTTCGGATCCGTTGCGGCGTGGAATATGTAAGTCTGGGTGAGCAGGCACACCAACTGGGACGTCTCCAGAAGAGAGTGCTCTGTTCCTTATGGGCGCGTGCTCGCCAGTGTTGGGGTCCAACTGACCATCAGACGGAGCCGATTCTGCGATTGTTGCAGTGGTCTGCCTGCGCCGGTGCACATGATAGTCCGAGTAGCTTCTTCCTGGGATCGTGGACAGCTGTAAATTGCCCTCGCGTTGTAGCTGCGCCAAAGCAGACCGAAATTCTAGTGCACCTACAAGACTAGGTCGGATGGGCGCCATTGTGTTTCGTCTAACTCCACGACCTCGCAGAACTCGCATGCTGCTGGCAACCTCGGCTGCAACCATGCGGTCATGGTCTTCACTAGACGTGTCGCTTTCAGCTCTCTGAGGCGTACCGTCAACCTCGATTCTGGGTCCGGCTTCAAGGAGCGAGATATCAGGCGGCGTAGCGTGTGCAGTCCCAGGGCCCGAGCCAACATCATCTGGGTCGTCTCTATATGGCTCGCCGGCCAACTCGTCCCCCGAGTGACCTAGGGCTGCATATACATGGCTGCGCGCTTCGCCTTCTCTGCGCTGTCTAGCTTTGCGTCTCGTGGAGTACCAGTGCCATGTTACAACAGTGACGACATACACTCCATAGTACCCTATCATCACCCAACACTCCCACAAATGCAGGTGGCCATCAGCTAGGAAGATCATGGTGAAGACGACCGCAAGAATGAAGAAGCAAATATCGCGTGTGTATGATTTCCGATCGACACGGAACTCCCTCACCAATGCCATAGAACCAGCAACGACACCTGTGATAAAGCTTGCCGCGCCGATAAGCTCTCCAACGGCCATGCTGGCGCTATTAGAGCCCATGGCTGCAAAGGTGCTGAACACATCGGGAGACCCATTGCCAAAGGCGAGAAATGTGACGCCTGCCAAACTCTCGCTAAGGCCAAGGACTGTCGCTATTGTGCTTAGGTTGACACTGAAGAAATCACTTGCAGCAATGCCGATGGTGGTGAAGAGGAGGCCCAGCCAAAGTACGAGACCTGTGAATGCGACGGGTCTTACATTGCCGAAAGAGCAATAATACAGTTCAATATAGTGTATGAGCCCGGCATCATCATCGCTGCAGTATTTACGCACAAAGGCGCATTTGTCCTCAGCGTCGTGGACTTGATTGCACTCGGGTGTTTCGACCGTAGATGAACTGCGCTTGAAGAGCAGATCGGGATCTGTCGCGCGATTCGAGACGGACTGCGCGAAAGTGGTATGCGACAGAAATGAATATGCAGTCAAGACTGATAGAAGGAGGACTGTAGTATAGAAAGGACGAGACTGTGAGCGGCTGCCTCTGGGGAACCGTTTGGGATTCGCGTTGGGATTTTTGGTAGTCTCGCTGCTGGGGCAAAGAAGCCCACGGAGGGTGGTAGTCATCATGTTGGAATTGGTATCGTCATGTCATGAAGTAGCTTCTCTGGATGCCATTATGATCTTGAGGGTAGAAAAAGCCCAATGACCAAAAACGGGTCTTATGAAGCTTAAGAATATAAATTGAGCTGCGATTCAGTGAGGGGCGAGGGAATGTTTGGAGAACAAGAATTGGATTCAGTGCTAGATAAGGTAAGGTTTAAAGGTTTATTAAAGTATCCGTCGTATCTTGACGTTACATGCTCCCAAGTCCGTGGCATGCCCCATTCCCACGTTAACTTAACCGAGGGGGAATCGTGGATCGGTGATCGAGAATCTTAATATCCCCCATTATGCATCAACTTTCCCTTTTGAAGCATGCAGAAATCCAGTTTCTAGCATTTTAGCGTCTCTTTGCGACGGGTTTGTTACAACCTAGTTTGGTGATGGTGACGAAGGCGAAGGGAGGCCGCCTGTTTGTTCAAAGATAGACAGACACAACCTAGACATAGTACAGAGTGCTTGCCACACCTCGGGGTGCAATAAAACGTCTGACGCTATAGTACTGTTATGTGCGTACAGAGCGTCAGGCGTTTTGTTGCACCCCCTAGCCACAGTTAGTGTATGAGTGAGGTGTGCCAGTGTGGCTACCTTAGCTCCAAGATTGGCAGGAACCACCAAGACATACCTAGCTGATCCAGTTTAGAGCTCCCAGTGACAGACCGATCGCTAAGCTGAGTTCCTTGGTCGATACAGTACACCGACTTCTCTGCCACTCGTATAACGTCTCTTGGTTAAGCTTCTCATCTTCAACGTGCTTGCTTTAGGTTGCGCCACGTGCTTACTGGAAACTTGGTGATCAGACGGGATAAGGTGCATGGGCAGGGGTAAGTTACCATTGGGTTGAGTTGTTTGGACTGTTCTTGCCTTGGCAGCGTCCCCCCACCCACCGTCTTGTGTCGGTAATGTTCCGTTTCAGACGGAGAGCACCTCCGCTTGCTCCATCCCTTCTTGGACTGGACTCACTGTGGCTATAATCTCCAGCCACAGTTGAGGCCTAAGGTTAAACAATAACAGAGCATTGAGGTTACCCCACACACCGCCCGCTCGTGCTACCTTCGTAGCAGTTGGCATTTATTTTGTTTACTTTGGCTAGGGGGGTCCCGCAACACGACGACGACGACAACGCGATAGGCCTCGTCCAAACACGCCCTTTTTATCCCCCAAAAAACCCACACAAACAAATTGAAAATGCCTCGAGTTGCTCAAGTTCCCCGGACGGGGAGTGCCAGGAACAACACAGGCTCCAGTACGGCCTCACCATTCATAACGCAGTCACCCGTCAAGTCAGTTATCGATTCCCCAGCAACAACTGCTGTGTGCTAATGCAACTATCCAGAATTCCCCTCAACGATGATGTGTCAGAAAAGGGGCAGCGCATGAGCTCCAGGAGAGCTCTTCACGAAAGACAATTTAACGAGATAAAAAAGGCCGCAACTCCTCGCAAGGTTGGTCTTCGCCTTGACGACATGGAGAACGGTGATCCCCAAACCCCCCGCGGCGGCCGCGCCAGCAATATCGAAGATGATGAGGGCTTTGTGGTCGGAGGTTCTGCGGTCACGCCTATGAAGCGTGTACCGCTTCTCGCCAATTTCGAAGAATGGATGAAGATGGCGACCGACAACAAAATCAATGCGACAAATTCATGGAATTTCGCTCTTATCGACTACTTTCACGATATGTCACTCCTGAAGGAAGGCGACGGGGTGAACTTCCAAAAGGCCAGTTGTACCTTGGACGGATGCGTCAAGATCTACACCAACCGGGTGGACAGCGTCGCAACGGAAACAGGGAAGCTATTGAGTGGCCTTGCCGACAGCAACAACGCCAAGAAGAAAGACAAGGATGGCGAAGATGCCGACGAGAGCGACGAAGAAGAACTCGATGAGGATGGCAACGTCAAAAAGAAGCCCAAGAAGAAGGTATAGCAGAGATCCGGGCACTCCTCAAAAGTTGAAACTAACATTTACTAGACACAACGGTCATCTGAAGCAACGCTTGCCCCCTCGTTCAACTCGCTGCAGCTCAAAAAGTTCGAGCTGGAATTCGCAGTCGATCCCTTGTTCAAAAAAGCATCTGCCGATTTTGATGAGGGTGGCGCCAAGGGTCTTCTTCTAAACCATCTTATGATCGATTCACAAGGACGTATCGTCTTTGACAGTAGCGACGATACTGGTGATGCCACCACCCTTGGAAAGACGAAGTCCGACGACGAAGAGGGCGACGGAGAAGACGAGGAAGCCGAGAACGACCCGGAGGAGGAGGAGGAGCTGGAAGATGAGGAGGAAGCCGACGACGTCGAAATTGATGTTGGAGTCCTTGGTGCCAAGTTCATCCCCGACTTACACCGACTCGATGAGCTTGATGTTTGTCCTTCTCTAAAGACGTTTGATCTTGGCGATCCTTCAGGATCCATGGATATTCCATTCCTGAAGGCACCGGAAGATTGGAGACAGGACCAGGACAAGGAAAAGACCCCGGGAGCGCTTGGCGACTTTTCCGGTCTCGTAATCGATGGTGACGAAGCAGCAGGCTTCGACGATGACGACCTCGCCCTAGGAGCCTTCGATGCCGCCGATAATGTCGCTTTCGGTGAGGGCGGCGAGGCCTGGGCTAGAGAAGCCGCCCTGGAGCCACAGATGCGAGTGTACGACGCTGGTCTCGGTGAGGAGGGTGGCGACGGAGATGAGATCAACGGCAACGGTGAATACGTTGTTTCTATGACGAGCGCGCAGAAGGCGGACAAGATGCACGAGGACATCCTTGGATTTTTCGACCAGGCGTTGCAGAAGAATTGGGCAAGCGCGGAGCACTGGAGGATCAGGAAGATCAAAGATGTGAATAAGCCGGCAACAGAGACAAAGAAGCGCAAAGAGAAAGAGCCCTTTGAGATCGATTTTGCCGCACCTCTGGATCCACACACTTCGGATATTATTCACACACAGGCCACCAACAATTCGGCCATCAGCATGCCCAAGAAGGATTGGAAGTCTAAGTCACGCAATCTTCTCCCCGACGACAAGCACTTTAACTCCAAGTCTCTGCTAAGCCTGTTCCTCAAGCCAAAGGCACGGATGAGCAAACGACGCACAGGCTTCAGCTCTCGCGGTGGGGGTGGCTTTGGTAATACAGGTGCAGATAATCAACCTGATGGTGAAATGGACGAAGCTTTCTGGGCCAATCAAAAGGCCCCGCAACATACAGACGAGACAGCGCTGCCTGAAGGCGACTATGATGCCAACTTCTTTCAGGACGATGTTATGCCATTCCCCGGCGGCGGTGACTTGGACGACGACGACGATCTAGAGTTTGCGGACGCAAGAGAGCACTTCTCACCAGGGCTTGACGGGCAAGCTGGACTCACTGATGGCGGAGGGCTCACGGCTCTACTTAATGGAGAAACAGTAACTAATACTGGAGCATTCGGAACGACACTGGTTACTCAAACGAGGCGTATACGACCCGAATATGTGCAATATGCTAGGGTAGCCAAGAAGGTGGATGTGCGAAGGTTGAAGGAAGAGTTGTGGAAGGGTATGGATGTTGACATTCTCCAAGTAAGTTATTATGTACAGTCAAAAACGAGGACGTGGCATTATGCTAATACATCTAACTACAGAAACAACCTGAGCCCCAAGCAGTGGATGTCAGCGAACCTAAGCAAGAAGAGACGCTTAAGTTCACAGAGATCATGAACAATCTGCAGACCGTATATCCCAAGCCGGTGATGGATGATATTTCAACCTCATTCTGCTTTATCTGTCTCTTGCACTTGGCCAATGAGAAGGGTCTTGTGATTGACAACACACCTGGTCTGTCGGAACTTGAGATCCGCAGGGATTGGTCAGCAGAGATTGTCGAGGGTGAATAGCGGGAGCGGTTTTGAACTATTCAACCACTTTTCTTGAGTATGTTTTGGAGTGGCCATGTACTTGTTTTTTTATCTTTTTTATCTTTTTTTACGAGTCATGCATGTGATGCTTGCGGAATCGTTCAAGAGACACTTGGCAATGCATGGTATGGTATGGAAGATAACGTGATATCCTGGCGTTGGAGGGAGAAGTCAACAGTAACAACATCTAGAGTACTTGTTTTGAATGAAGGACACGACGGAATGATTGATTGGTCATATTCATGAGCTTTGTTTTATACCATGTGGATGCTGACTGGAAGATGAGGTGGTGGTTCTTGAACTTGCAGCCTCTTTTTGCAGGGTTTCTTTTATTTCAAATCTGAAGAAAGCAGGTTCGAATTCTTGAATGATTGAGCTTTTGTGGTCTCCTGGGTCGTATCCAAGTTTTTCAACGATAATACCTTGGTCAATGGCAATCTGACCTGACATCCATATCCTATTCTCGTAGCTGCTGGAAAATCAATGGCAGAAAATTCGTTATTCTATCATCCAGTCCAACACGCGAATGCCACAGTGATATCTTCCACATCACACTCATCTCATAGCTGACTTTTCCAGCTCCCATGTCGAAAGGGAATTAGCCGCATAAGCTACGTTACCTGGGTAAGTACTGAAGATTGCAAAAAGATGGGGGGCTGATAACGTAAATGCGGAGAGAAGTATTACCAACCAACTCATATAGGGGCCCCAGAGCAGAAATTCCAGCTCATATGTTCAAGATGAGGTCCTGATTGCTAACCTTGCCTTGTGCAGATAAATACAATAGGCACCTAGAGGTAGACAAGGTAAGTACTGCCCAGGTAACCCTCGAGTCAGGTTCGTACCCCATATCCCAGTCTTAGACCCACTCATGGGCTATTGTGGCTGCGCCATGACGTTGAAACGGGTTACGAACTGGACCCTTATGACGATGTTGATAAATTGTGGGGGGGCAACACAGAGGAGAGAACAAGAACAAAGCAACTTGCTGAGGTAGATAAGTCTGAATAAGGAAGGACCCTTAAGATCGTCTCGTCCTTTCCATTTCGTTCATTTCATTTCGTTCATTCTCCCTTTTCCTCATCTTTGGCCTCGCCATACCTACCTACTCGCTTGTCTACTTACCTACCTATTGCTTCGATTTACTACTACACGTGTGGATAGCAGCTATCCGCCCACATCTCCTATATGTCTGTAGTATAGGTAGGTATACTATACACATTACCTTAATCGACAACCTCCCTTGTCTTCCGAACACTAAGATCCCGGGACTGCCCCTCTCTCGCCGCAATGATCTGGTGGTGGTCTCACACCTGCAAAACCCCTTGATTCAGAACACCAATCTGGTCTCTCGATGTGGACATGCGCTACTCACTCATATATAACATGTCATGACTTGGCATTGGTACTGCAGTACGTTTCCATGCTAATTTAACTCCTGGTCATTTTCTTGTAATACCTATTTCATTTCGCACCTGATAACCATGGGCGTATATGCCCTCGAATCCAGTTACGACACGGAATAACCTTCCAACTATACACCAGTCAAATTCCTCATGGCTTCCGCATGCTATTTTTGGATCCTTTCAAACCTCTTTTCAACCCAAAATTGAAGCCCCTAACGCCAAAATCCGCGACTGCACTACCCGATATTACCACAGCAGCCATTATAGGTACTCATTCATGTGTACCATCGTCCACCTAAAGACCGAATCATGAAATGGAAAAGACATGACATCATCATGCGTGGGTATCCTATAAGATAAGAAACAAAAGGGGTCTTTGGGGGGTGAGTAGGCTGCATCTCGACACATCTGGATACAAGCACTTTGGTGTTGTGTACAGCAATAGTGCTACGAGCATAATTCCATAGTCGTCGCTCCTCATCGTCGTTCGTCTCGTTCGTGTTTTTCGACAAGCTCACCAGCTCTTAGCAAGACGCTCATGCCATCGAGGCGAGTCTTGAAGTAGCGATCCTCGATTGGGGCGATCAGATCAGGTGCCGGGGTCATTGGCACATCGCTGTCCACCATATATTCGTCATTCCTGGCTGGAGGGCCAGTAGGTGGCAATGGTTGAGAGCCTTGAAAGCCGAGTTAGCCTAGACTTCTTAACGAAGCCTTCAGGGATTCAAGTACCATATCCCCTGGGCACAACGCCGTGGCCAAAATATGGCCTTACGAGTGGCACAGGGTCTGTTGGGCTTGGAGTCGTCGTACAAGTACCCAATCCGGAAACAGGAGAACCTCGTTCGAACATGGCCGCGTTGGCAGCAACAACCGGTGACGGCAGCGTCTGATGGTGGGAAAGGAGAGCGTGAATCGGAAGTGATCCTTCGCCGGGAGTCCGTGCAAAGCCCGCTGCTGGACTCACTGAACCAATACTGCTGCTGGAAGACGGCTCGTGTCGGAGGAGAGGGGGCTTGGGCGGCGCCGATGGAAGTACGTTGGGAACTTCGGGTACCGACCTAGGGTGGTTCGCGGCAACAAACCCACTCGAATAAGGATTCCCTTCCGACCCGGATGGGATTGGCATCCCTTTCCTTCCATCTTCGAGCATGTTGGACAACGATGGTAGATGTTGATGTGAGACTTCTACCCCCCGACCTCCTTCTCGCCAGGATTGCTGGCGCTTGGGGGCTTGGTAATGGGGTTCCCGTGGACTTCCAGCATCGAAGTGGGCGGCCTGGGGTGATGACATGGTCTCGTCGTTCGAGGTCGCCTGGGATAAAAGAGTTGGTGTAGTCGATGAATGCTGCGATTCAGCTATCGATGCAATCGAATTCAACCTTTCTCGCCGACAAGGTGGTGGCTCACTACCCTGTAGCCTCTCGCTACCACTGCCGCTCGAAGTGTTGCCTCCCGGTGTCATGGTGCTGCTGCTGCTGCTGCTGTGTCGTAGTCGAACGGGATCCAATTTTGTCCTCTTAGAGACATCGGCTAGCCAACGGCGGGATGTCAGTTTTACTGTTATGCCAACGTGTGATGGATTTAATGTCATCTGGCTACAAACCTTGAGAACGTTTGGCCTGCTTTTCCTTGAACTCGTGGAGATATTGCATATACTTCCTATAGTCGGCCGTCTTCTTATATTCCATCAAGTCACGGTGGTACTTTTCCTTATCGGCATTTGCTTGGCTTTCATATGCCTCCTTTTCGCTTGCATTCAGGTTTTGCCAATTCTCTCCGACGAGTTTTGCAATTTCTGTGAACGTGAGATTTTGACTTTTCAAGTCTTCCCTCATTTCTTTTCGTCATTTGTCAGTAATTCTTCGCGAACAACGAGTGCGTGAGTCGGGGCAGAACTCACTGTTGGAAAACAACACATATGCTGACGGAGGTCTCTCAGGGGCATTCTCGTCAGGCTGGTACCTTGTTAGTCATCAAGTCGCCACTTGAGAAATGCAAAAGGTTCAACTCACCTTAGGGTGACGCCGATACTTTCGTTTGGCAACACCTTGTCCTT
This sequence comes from Fusarium sp. NRRL 25184, assembly GCA_013755755.1. NCBI lineage: Eukaryota > Fungi > Ascomycota > Sordariomycetes > Hypocreales > Nectriaceae > Fusarium > Fusarium sp. NRRL 25184. The sequence goes on along the minus strand of JABSSZ010000109.1, from coordinate 58,705 downwards.
CGGGCGGTAGTTCCGTCTGAGTGGGCTCAGGTTGCACACTATCCGATTTTGCATCCTCACTGGTTGGCCTGACAGGAGTCACCAATGACACTGATGGGGAAATGCCTCGGGCATTAGCTATCCTTCTCTGGAGCTTCTAAAAGAAATTACATTAGCGGCTGCCTGAGTAGGCGGTGACAGGAACCATACCCTTCGGTGGCCTAGTTTGACACCCAATGCATCTCTGAAAAAAGGCTGTTAGTGGATGTGTTGCAAACAGTCCATTAAGAAGGAAACATACAAATCTGACTCCTGGATGTCAAGAATGATATCCCACTCATCGAAACCTTGCTCAACGAATGCACCAAGATACTGGGACAATCCCAACTCGGCAAAAATCGACTCAAGATCGGGAGACATACAGCCCAGCTGGAAAGTTCCGGGGAACCTCCCTCCAAAGACAAACGGTTTTTTGGGATTAATTGGTGCCAGTGTGACGGCTCAACTTCGTCCCAGGTACAAGTGGCTAGGGTGCCTTACAATTGGCAAGAGGAAACAAGCAATACTATCAAGTGATCAAGCTTGTTTAATGCGTCGAGGATGCGTCCACTGCGCGTCTGGTGATATGTTCGGGACGTCTTTTATACAGATGGGTTAACCACTGGGATATGAGGCCTTTGATGGTTCTTCTTGCTGGTTGGTTGTGTTGATGGATGGAGACAATTGAAAATGGGTGTGTTTTGAAACGCGGGGTTTGGCACTGAGCTATAGTGAACTGACGATGTTGGTTCAAGTTGGGTGGCTTCAACAAGGAGCTATTGTGAGAGTGATGTTAGGTAAGCATCTGGGAGTAACAAGACGTTATGCTACATTCGAAAAGTTTCAGAACACGCGGATGAGGCTCTGGATCTCCGGTGGGTAGTGATCGATCAAGTGTGGTGAGTGAGGAGGTTCGGACGTGGAACGGAGATCTTAGGCAACACAGGAGTGATAAACTCGAGGATCGAGAGGCAGAGGGCCTGATGGTTGGATTGAAGTGCATAAAGTCCTTGGTGGACATGCAGAGGGTAAGGGGAGGGGGTGTAGGAGAATGACAAAAGAAATAGGAGGCACGTACAAGCAAGATGTAATGGTATTGGGCTGGACAATTGGTGAGCAGCGGACCTAGGACAAGAAAAGAGTTGGGACATATGGCGAAGGGTTGTTATTCTTTGCCAATTGACAAGTCACAACGATGAGCAGAAAGAGTTTTCTGAGGCAGAAGCTTGAGACTCAAAGGAAAGGGAAACAACAGAGGGCGAGCAAGTAGGTTGGGTAGATGAGAGGAGTCCGAGAGGGAGTGAAGTGCAGTTACGAGCACCCCCAGAAACAACAGGCGGAATCGGATATCTCGATTGCAAAGAGCAAGTGCTGTGCTTTGGTGGGTTGAGGGAAGGGTATTGTGTCCAACCGCGGTGAGGGAAGAATGAAAGCTCACGGTCTGTCAGCGGCGCAAGACCTCGTCTGGGATAGATGTCGAGGGCAGTGACGAGACGTGGATTGGCAGGTGATCTTCGGACTGAAACTTATGAGGCGACTGTGAGGTGACAGATCCAAGGGGACAGGCCCCGGGTTGGGTTTGGCTGCAGGTTGGTTGAGGATCAAATGTTCTGGATCTAGGCTCTAGTTGGCGTGTGCGCGAGCGTGAGAGTCAAAAGGCAGGCAACGCAAGGCAGGACGAATATAGGAATTAGACTGTAGGGACGGGACTTCAGTCGTGGACACACGGGAGGGGGTGTGAGGGCTGTCGAAGAAAGACAGGTCAAAGATGAGTTGCTCTGTGGGGAGCTGGTGTTAGAGCCAATATTGGGATGGGGGATTCTTGTTCAGGGCATCGTGGGATCCAGATGCTGTATGTAGATGGATGTAGAGACAGGGTCCAGGGGAAAACGGGGCAGAGTCGGAGGTGCCGCAGCCACCGGCAAAAGAATAAATACGATTAGTTGAATGGGAATGGGCAAAGCAGGGTTTCGGAAGCGATGATAGAATCGTGAGAGTTCAAGTGCAGAAAAAGAGCAGAAACATCAGATTCCTACATGGCACTCGCTTCGGGGGGTGGTCTTGCTGTGCAGAGACTCCAAGAGAACTAGGAGGGCATGGTCTAGCCCAGTCAGTTCACAACTCAACCTAAAGGGGGCGTGGACGTGAATGGAAGAAGGGTGTATGTCTACAATCCTCCGTCAAGGGCACACAGCCTTGGCACGCTTGTCTCTTAAATTCTGGGCTGGACTGTTGATCCGCAGCCTCTTTCTTTTTCTGTTATAGAGCGTATCAAGTTTTGACGTTCGAGAAAGATGAATGATGCAAGGGCCGATTTTACACTGGAGTATTATCATCACTGTCCATCATCCATCCTATTAGGTCTTGGAAGTTATGGGCAATTGGCACCAGCGTTGTCAAGCACCGTACGTACAGATATGCAGTTCAAACTCGAGATGGGTCGAAAACAAGAAGCGTGGACCCCGAGGCCCTGTCATCGGCTACGTACACGATAGGGCGGCACCTGGGCAACATCGAGATGCCCCAACTTGGTCCAATTGACGCATTCATGAACGATATCTGGGACCATGGGCATATTGATGTCGCTTCGACGCAACACAACGCAACGCTACTGATGCCCGTGACTATGAGTTCTAGCAGAGCCATCCATGAATAGATGGACGAATGTGTTGAAGAGGAAAATGCGACGCGGTGCTTGAGATGGGAGCATCAAATCGAAAGTCGGAAGGAAATCGACATTTACCGAAAAGATACACACCATTGCTGCTACTGCTGATGCTGATACCGATGCTGCTGGTGTTTGTTTGACGTTCCACAGAGCGTGCGGTCCCATCATGATGTTCCAAGGACGCGGGCAGGCCTGTTATGGGGTTTGGCGCATCGCATCCTCTATTCAGAAAGAGGCAATTGGGCATGACGATCAACCGTCAATTTGATTGATTGATTTGCCCCGACACGGCAAGGTGACAGTCATTGGCTAGATGCGTCACCCGTCCACACCAGCCAGCCCTCAAACTCAGGAGCATGTCGGTAGCGCAGCAGCTCAGAAACTGTAACGGGTAAGATCTCGATCCCACTTCGTGAAACGGTCGTGGCCTCCCGTACGGTACGATACGGGATGACTGGGTGATGGGGTGAGAATGTCACGCTCTTGGTCGTGGTCTCCCCATCCTCCTCTGCAGCTGGCTCAAAGATCTTCGAAACTCGCCGAGACGGTGCACATCAACCAGCTAAAAGAAGCGTGACAGACAGACGGTCAGGGTTGAAGTTGAGCTTGTTCTACAAATGGCAACGCTCGTCGGTAGCCAGGTGGTTGTGGGTAACTAAAACGGAGTTTCTGGGTCGAATTCTGGTGGTCGGAGCTATTGCGAGCCGGGGGTGTGGAGCCGGTATAAGTGACGCACGCCCTGGGCTGTCCACAATCCGCTCGTGGGTTGTTCCTGATCGCCATCGAGCCATCGCCTTTGTTGAAATCGAGGTTTGGCTTACTGATCGCAAAACGCCAGAAGTCCAACTTCACCATGATCGAGCAGGTCCTTGATCGAATCGCCCATGATGCCGCGCCAACAGGTGATCTGCTTGCTCAGAAATGCCCCAAGTCCCCTTTTCACGGGCCACATGGTACGGCCACCGACGTCTTTGGGAAGTCCGTTCGTGCTGTGACAGAGGGATGCAGCCGCCAGAATTCGTCATGTTGCGCTGATGCTTGATGCCTCAAGTCGAATGACGCATATTGGAACTTGTTCCAAAGCATCATGTGTTTTCCCTTTCTCCCATGATGGGGCAGTGTCATCCAGAGTGAAAGCGCACGACCGACCTCCAGCAGTCCTCCTTTGATTCTGTTTCTCCGGTGCTCTGATGGTCTAATTCTGTTTGGGCCATTTGGGTATTTGCTGCGTGGACGAGCCGAAGCTGAGGAAGATTCTTGGTTCTATTAGGCATAGTGGCTATTAGTGGGTGTGCGGTGGTTCACAAGCAGTAAGTTAATGGCTATCAACGACCGAGATGTGCAAGATGGAATTATTCAACGTCTGGCCACTCAGATGGCATTGAAAACATTCGATTGCCACAATACGTAGTGTCGGTGATTGTGAATCGAAAGCTGGTGGTAAAATCGCCATGAGCGGGATGGGAATTCGACAAAGGGTCTAGAATCTCGATCCCTCGGAGCCCTGGGATTGGTGAATAGTAATGGATTGAGTGACCGGCTCCCCGTTCAATGTAACGCCCCCCCCCCGCCCCTTAGCCATTCAGCAATGCATCTTTCGTTTCGATCCCAGAGGCTTATTCGGACTGTGCCACCTTGGCCATTTCCACCAAGTATTGAGCTTCAGTTGGCGATATCTTGATCGATCGTGAAATTGATCATGGCCTAGTATTCAGGTTTGCAAGTCAAGGATGATGTAAAGTAAGGGTCACGGAGCATAGTCCGTGGCGCTGAGCCAATAAGCTTTAAGCTCGCAGAATCAAAAAAAATCCCCGATTTTCTCGGGAGAAGCGAAAGACTACCGGCGGTATGTGCTCTGTTGTTATGACAGCAGTCTAACTAGCCATACTAGGCGCCTGGAGGGTTGAAGGAGGCTGAGCTACCTGGACTGGCTGGCTGCATCTCCAACGTCCGCCTCCGATGGCTGGCGGTTTCTACACATATGTAGGTAGACAGATATGAAAGCTACAGTGCCCGAAAGGTTTCGGGCATTGTAGTTTTTGATGTCAAAAATAAACGCTCATGACCGACTCCCCGGCGCCGCGTAAAGCGCATCAAAGCGAATATTTCTCCACGATGTTGAGTCTAGAACGTTGACGGGAGTAAGTAACGAGGTGTAAATGATGGGATTATGCTAGGGTCACTGGGCACAGGCTGACAGGGCAATGGACATATCTGATCTTTGGAAAGGGTGTGCACTAATTGGTAGGGAGAGAGGCAGTTGGTTGGTTCCTGCCCAAACCCTGCATAGAGTGCATGGAAGGGGCCGCTTCGAGTCCGCTTTCCTGAGCTATTATTCCCGGATGTCCTGTTAATCTTTCCCTGTGCCTGCCTAGTATAATATAATCCCACTTTACTTGGTAGTATCGGTTCCAGCTAGTTGTTGCTCTATCTGATTGGCCGGACTTAAGCGCTTTTTTTATGCTTCTTCACATTCGACACGTTTGCACACAGGTACTAAGCTACCTTAGGTAAGTTGCAAACGAAGGTATCTCAGGGGAGATATATGCCTTACCTTAGGTACTAGGTGCTATAAGTATATGTATACATGAATTTACCGTCCTGGGACTTGTATTTCAGCACTTGAACACGGAATCGCATCGGACAAAACATAGGAAATGATCAGCAGCTAACTTGCTTCGAGTAGCCAAGCCAGGTTTATGTAAATCGATGGATCCTATCGAAGAAATCTCCGTAGCCTGTTTTGCACCGGCGGGGGGCCTCCTGTACACGGTCAAACTGGCCTTCTTTATCTACCTTAAGTAGGTACCTTAGCCATCGGATTGTTGGATTAGTACCTAGGTAAGTTAAGTTACCTACGCTCACTGCTGCTGTGCTCGTCTCGACATGCAACATTGCGAATAGAGCTGCCCGATTTACGAAACCGATCGTGCTGGGTCACTCTGATACTACCCGGGCTGGTAGGTCGCAGTCGAATCTAGAACCCCAGCCTTAGACATGGATGCGAGCGGCGAGTTCGACCGATAGCCAAAGGCAAGCCCCGGGGTGCAAGAAGACTTCTGATATTAAAAAAAGCTGCTAATAATATTTAGTCTAAGATCTTCTAAATCTATGCTAAGTTTACCTAAGGCTTTTTGTCACCTAGGATCGAGTCCTAAGTTTTGTTGCATCCCCTTGGCAAGCTTGCAGGCTTGTCAGCGCACTCCACCGGTTTGTGTCAGTCCCAGTCAGCCCAGCTGATCGGAGAGTTTCAGAGACACTTTGACTATTTCCTATTAGCGGGGTGGATAAAGATAGAGCGACTACCTACTGTACATGCCATGAAACGTAAGCACATATTTATGGCATACTCCAAGAATTGCTCTCCACGAAGTACATTCCCGTTTTAGAGTCTGGGTGGCAATGCAGCTGCACGTTGAGATCTGGCGTATTGGTTTGCCATCGACTTTGATGCGTATGTAAATGCGGATCCCGCCAAAGGTGATTCCAAAGGAGATTCCAAAGGAGATTTGTTGGGTGCGAGTTGTCTGTTTCAGCCTCGATCCGTATTGGACAAAAGATGCATATCATGGTCGCACCCACGCCTGTTTAGTTACCTTGCCGTGCAACTTTCACAACAGCATCAGTTATCTGTCTCTTGGTCTCAGAGGCCCAACGCCTTGACACAGTAGATCGGTCGCTTTGCTTCGGCCTGGCAACAATATTGAGAACCATTTCCTTACTCCCTCGTTGATGCCAAAATCTCAGCTACGGTTGTCTTGGGGCGACCCGCAATGGCCCAGATCATGTAGTGATCGCCATCCGTCGTGGTCCAGGCCTGTGGCGCTTGTGTTGCATGTGTCTAGACTAATCGATCGAGCCCATGGACCCGTCACAGCACCCATACCTTAAATCAAAAACTACGGGAATTATCTATTTCAACCTTTATTCTTCGGATAATATCTTCCTGTGTTCTCTTATTACGGGTGCCTTATAACAGGGGTTTGACGAGAGTTTCCCGCGGATCTAAGACACGTTGCTAGGTCCCTTAGTAGGTACTGGAGTTTGTTCGGGATATCTCCTTGTACTGAGCACTGAGGCAAGTAAACCTGAAGTACGGAGTAATCAACTAATTAGTATTTAACTTATATGTCCATGAGGGCAATATCAGCTTCCTATATGTCTGGCTTCATGTAAAAAGACTTTGTAAAGGTGTTTAATGAGCTTCGCGTTCACTATAGTAGGTAGACGGCCTAAGATGTATCCACAGCCCATAGTCAATCATAGATGGCATCAGCTTGCAAAACAAATACCACCGTCTTCCTCGACTGTTTGGACGAATGTGGTCATTGTTGTCTGTGCTTATGAATAGAGTCGACGCTCAACCACCCCTTGTTCAGGGTTTCTCGTGATTTGACATTGACAAACCACCCTTTTCTCTCCTCTCTATGGACGCATTCGACGGCCCGTGTTCGCGTCCGTCCGTCAAAATCGGGATCTAGATATTGTTCTAGACCCAAATTTGCCATATCCCCACCACTACCTGCATTGCCTACGTTGAGATTCCGTATACGTGACTGAGTTGTGACTTGGGACATGCAATAATCTCAGATATTCTCCTTTCTAGACAATTGGTGGCATCTATGGCATGGTCACTCGATGCTGCGAGGGCGATTATGCGCAGGATGTACTACGCAGAAGTGCTTTTACAGCCGCCCCTGAGAGGGCCACTGTAAAGTTCACCAACAATTGGATGTTAGTAGTTCTTCACTGGCTTACTGTTATCCGTACCTATGGATTTTAACGGTTATACCCTTGGGTTAGGCTTGCGGGTGCATATGGCACGCGAGACACCCCCACCACTAGCAAGCGCAATCATTGGATGCGGACCGAAAGCCAACCCGCTCTTTTCAGAGCAGCCTCAGTTTCTCCGTTCTCTTACAACAAACAGCGCAAACAATATCATCCACGGCCACCAAGAGACAAGGTAATTGCTTCGTTCCGCTCATCCAATCATCGCATTAAGGAACTACCTATTCCTTGTCGTTGATTACTTGCCTCTATCTAGACGGCCAAAAGGAAGTTAAACACCATGGTTCCATCTGACACAAACAACCGAGCCACAGAGCCTTCGGCCTCGGGTTCAAGTTCGGGGGATGCCGATTTGGCCCAGGTGAGTCAAAGTCACGAGCGACCCTTTTTATTTTTATTTTTTCGAACTCTCCTACATATGTTGCTCCCGATATCATTTTGCCGCTCCAAAAGAACAAACAAAAACGTGTGGGGATGGCACACTCTCTCTGCCTTGCCATCTCTCCAATTGCGGAATAGCAGCAAAACACCACCATGAGATGAGGGCCGAGATGATCGTCGACATATTTATTTGATTTGTTTACCAGTTGTTCCATCTGATAACCAAGCATCACAAACAATGCTCTTTCTGTTCCCCACCAATCTCAATACCATTCCTCAACATGCCATTCATTCATTCCCTGTCTATTCCCACTCCAAAAAGTCTAGGCCCGGCCTGCCCGTGGAACGTTTTATACCTTAGCTAGACCCAGCCAGTTGGTCGAGACCTTCTCGCTTCGCTTGGCTGCCACGAGTCGAACCCTCCTGATTTGCATCTGCATTCTGCATCTCTGATCCCTGGATCCTGGGTTTGGTTGGACCTTGGGGAAATACCAGTATCATATCACTGTTTTGTTGTCACCATTCTTCTGCTCACACGCCCTCCCGCTTCACTCTCATTCCCAATCTATCCCTCACTATCGCTATTGCACTGCATTGCATGATATTGCATGTCCGTTCACTGACAATTTTCTGTTCCAGGCCTACCGAGACCTTGCTAGGTATACTATTCCAAAGTTCAACGTCATTCACCAGTTCAACGTCATTCACCAGTTCAACGTCATTCACCAGTTCATCTCACTGTTTATTCACATTCTCTCTCTCTCTCTCTCACACACTACCTACCTATCCTTCCCATCCACTGTCTTCCCACTCTCGCATTTCTGTTATACATATTCTCCTTGCCCCCATTTGCCATCAATTCACCTGAATTACTTCCATCCAACTTTTTGGTAGGACCCTGCATGCAACAAAAAACTCCTCAGCCTCTAGATCCCTTGACTTGGGTCTCGGTTCACATAATCTATTCACCTACCGGCAAGCCCGACACTTAGTTATGGCCAAAGCGTTTAGCCATGGTCATGGCGATTTTCAAAATGCCCTTTCTCAAAATCTGAATCTCAAGAACCTCAGCTGAACAAGGTCCTCGGGAGATCGGCATCTATTGGCACCGATAATCACCCCATCACTACCCTTGCATCTCCTGGATTGTACAGTCTCTTCATCGGTAAAGGAAGTCTCCGATTGCCTCCTGATCCTTGTATCACTACGTTCTTAAGTCGCTCGACATGCATTTCATTGGTTATATAAGTTCTTGGGCTGTATTGGTGATTTGCAAGCGAGGCGCATCCCTAGCATAGAGACGTATCACGATATCTTCACAGCTTGCATGACGCAGTCGTTCCTGTTCCAACACATCTCACTACCCTTCACATGGCCTTCGCCTCCCTGCCACTTTGGCATCAAACTCTAAGAGCGAATTCTTGAGAACCCCAACTGACACAAAGGATGCACAGAGGCGAGCAAACGGCGACGGCCCTTGAGAATAATCTTTCAAACCTAGAGAGCAGACTCGATGCCATGCTCGCTGCTTTCGAAGCCAGAGAAACCCCACAGGTGCCCGCTACCGCAGCTAAGGCCAACAGCTCCCCGGGAGCTGCAGACAAAGATCAGGAGGGCAGATCATTGGACGGTGCTAATGGTGACGCAGAAAAGATTGAAAAGGATGCAACCTAAGCGACCAGTCAGTTCGAGCAGTGTCTACAAATCATTTCACATAGTAGACTAGACAAGGGAAGCAGGTTGTCAAGCCATTCATCAGTCTCTTTCCCCAAGACTCTTATGCCTGAAATACCTGGACGGTAGTGGCTATTTGATAAACATTCCCTATTCCATTGAAAAGACATTCCTATTCTCTCACCTATCTTTCGATCCCACGTACTCCTCGAGCTCAGAGGCTCATGTCCCGCCCCTTATAGAAGGGCAAAATGAAACAATAAACATGAACGAACAGAGAAAAACCAGACAAAACGCGATGAGCAACCCCGTAGAGCAAAAGATCAAACAGCAATCCATGTACAACCCCCATCCTCGAGTGACCCTTCTCCAATCGTCCCTTGCTTAGTCTAACTGTGGTCGCCGACACGTATCGTATACTTATGTTTTTGTTGTCGGATCATGTTCATCTAAATCGATATACGTCGTTGTGACGAGCAAATGGATCGATAAACGACCTTCTCTGCAGGAAGTTTGACGTAATCGTCCTCCCATGAAAACACCAGAAACGCCCACATGACAAATATAATGCAATAAAAAGAATTATGTCCGTCTCAAGCTTTAAGCAAATGGAAGGTGAGGAACGCCGAGACATAATGCTTTGGACCTTGCCAGGTATCATGATTCGCTGTCGCCTAATCAACCAGTGCCTCGAGTTCGTGATCTTCATGCCAGTCATGGCCAGTTCGTGCACCAGCTCCCGTGATAGACAGTTGGTATTGTCATAAAAATCCACAATGACTACAGGAGTGGTGTGGTGACCGGAAAAGACCCTGTGGTGAATCTCAACCGGCTGCCTCACAATGTGCAGTAGTATTTCGCAATGACGGACACAGGCATGTGATCCATCGTCATCTTGTTACTGACTGAGCGATCTCATGAAAGCCTGAAATGCGAGAACCAGTTAGTTGGTAAGACTTCGCATATCAGAGAGGTCAAGACGTGCTCTTGCCAGGGGATCCTCATCAGTGGCCAGAATGGCAGGGCTCTCCTTGCCATTTCCCAACAGAGGTTCTCGACTCGTGAATGAGCGGCTCTCGAGCGTGGGTCGTAGCAGACCCTGTCCCCCCTCCTTGTGCTTCGATTTCGTCTCGGCATGGAGTGCCAGTTCCCGTTCACGATTCTTTTCAAGCAAAGGGCCGCCGAGCGTCGCGCACTTGAGGATCGTCTGGATGAGATGGTTTTGCTGCAAGGGTTTGGACAAATACTCGTCCATCTGAGCTTGGATACACTTCTCTCGGTCGCCCATCATGGCGTGGGCCGTTAGGGCAATGATGGGTGTGCGGTGGCTCCCTATGCCACGTTCGTATTCTCGAATCTTGCCCGTGGCTTCGAAGCCTCCCTGTAATCAAAAGCGTTAGTTAATCTGTCTGCGCGATGACTGCAAGGATTGAGTTTGACGATGTTGATACTTACCATGATCGGCATTTGTACATCCATAAGAATGACATCAAATTTCTTGCTTTGGACGGCTTTGACAGCTTCCCAGCCGTTGCCAACCACTGTTACCACATGGTGATACTTCTCGAGGATTTTTACTGCTAATCGTTGGTTGACGGTGTTGTCTTCGGCAAGCAGGATTTCGAAAGATTTCGTGTTGTCAGCGAGTGAAGGTGTCGCCCGGTTCTCGAGAGCTGGAATCATGCCATTTCCTAGATCAATGAGCTTGCACGGCGTGGTCATATACGATGTGATTCCCAGATCCAAGCACGACTTGAGACTAACGTGAACAACTGGTGCCAGCAAGACGATAGGAAGGTACTTGAAATCGTCCACAGCTCTTAACCTTCTCGCAGTGTCGATGGAATCGACGAGGATAGCATCATAGGGAAGGGAGCCACCGCTTTGAAGACGAGTCAGTGCAGGGCTCTTCTCCGAATCCACAACGACGGGCTTCAACCCGATCTTCTCTAGCATAGGCTTGATTGAGGTGGCGTTCTGCGACTGAGCCTTGTCGACGAATAGCACTTGATGACCTCGGTAGGGGCGGATCTGTTGCTCGATCAGAGCAGCATCGTCAGGAGCAAGCTTGACTAAGCATGTGAAGTGAAATTCACTGCCCTTGCCATGTTCACTGTTTACCCAGAGATCACCACCCATGAGATTGACGAGTCGTTTCGAAATAGATAGACCTAGACCTGTTCCGCCAAACTTGCGCGTCATGGAACCATCCGCTTGTTGGAACGTGTCGAAGATCAAATCCAGTTTATCTTGGGCGATTCCTATGCCTGTGTCCTCCACGACAAACTCAACCGCATACTCTCCAGGTCGGACATTGTTTTGCCCCATGCTCTCCTTGATCGTTAAGCTGACCTCACCATGCTCTGTGAACTTGATAGCATTGCCAACAAGGTTGAGGATAATTTGTCTGAGACGGAAGGAGTCGCCAATAACGTAGTCAGGCACGGAGCTGTCGACCTTGTAAGTGAGATCCAAGAACTTCTCATTTGCCTTGACAGCGAGAGTCTTGAGGGCATTGAAGACGGTTCCGCGCAGGGTGTAAGGAATCTCCTCAATGACCATTCTCCGAGCTTCAATCTTGGAAAGATCCAAGATATCGTCAATTATCGTCAAGAGGCTATTGGCAAGATTATTGACAATGTTAAGCATCTCCCTCTGATATTGAGTCAGATCGGTATCTAATGTCAGTTGAGTCATTCCGATGATACCGTTCATCGGCGTTCGAATTTCATGGGACATGTTGGCGAGGAACTCTGACTTGGTCTTGTTGGCAAGTTCGGCGGCTTCCCTGGCCTGAGTATTACGCTGAATAGAATCACGCAGATTTGAAATCATCTGGTTGATCTTGCGCTTGAGCTCGTCCATCTCACCCGATGCTTCGACGTCGACCAGCTTGGTGAAATCCCCGTCGGTGGCCAAGTTGGTTATATCTGAGAAGGCGCGCACTTGTGTAGTCTGTACGAGTTAGAAAATGTGTTTCCCGCAAGGTCATCAAAGGCTACTTACCAGGTTACTGGCCATTGTGTTGACATCTGTGGTGATCTCTTTCCAGCGGCCGTCTAGACCACCAACGTCGGCTTGAGCACCCATCTTTCCGTCAACACCCACATCCTTGGCAACTCGCTGCACTTCGTAACAGAAGCTAGACAAACGGTCAACCATGTTATTGATGGTTTCTTTCAACACTTGTATCTCTCCATTTGCTTCGACCTTGATCTTCTGGCTCATGTCGCCGTTCGCAATAGCTTGAGTGACTGTTGAGATACTTCGAACCTAGGATTTGGTTAGAGACTATGTCGAATTTGAGCTTCCTGAGTAAAGATCTGAGCCTTACCTGGACTGTGAGATTTGACGCCATTGTGTTCACGTTTTCTGTGAGATCCTTCCATTTACCTTCAACATTGGCAACTTGAGCCTGTCCACCCAATGTTCCATCTGTGCCTACTTCCCTGGCAACCTTGCTCACCTCAACGGCAAACGTACCAAGACGATCCACCATCTGGTTAATGGTGTTCTTCAGTTCTGCAATTTCACCCTTGACCTCTACCCCAATCTTCTTTGTCAAGTCACCTTTGGCGACAGCTGTTGTAACCTTGGCAATTTCTCGCACTTGAGTGGTCAAGTTCATGGCCATGCCGTTGACGTTCTCCGTCAGATCCCTCCAGGTGCCTTCGACATCATGCACAGTGGCCTGGCCTCCTAGACGTCCTTCGGTTCCGACTTCACGGGCAATCTTGGTAACCTCGCGGGCGAACTGTTGCAGCTGGTCAACCATAGAGTTGATGGTTGACTTGAGCTCGAATATCTCTCCCCTGCAATCGGCTTGGACCTTTTGTGTAAGGTCTCCCTTGGCGACAGCTGTGGTAACCTTGATAATGTCGCGCACTTGAGTCGTCAAGTTGTTGGCCATGGCATTGACATTGACGGTGAGATCGTTCCACATGCCCTGCACTCCCCCAACATCGGCTTGTCCGCCTAACATGCCTTCGGTTCCGACATCTCTCGCTACACGTGTGACTTCAGAAGCAAATGTTCGTAGTTGGTCCACCATGGTGTTAATCGTTTGCTGTAATTGCAATATCTCGCCTCTGGCAGGTCGTTCGATCTTTTTAGTCAGATCGCCGTGGGCCACGGCGGTGGTAACCGATGCTATCTCTCTCACTAGAGACTTGTTAGTCACAAAATATCAATTTCGTAATCTAGGCAAAGTGGCAAACCTTGATCAGTAAGATTCTGTGCCATAACGTTTACTGTACAGGCGGTCAGCAATTTGTGGTACGAAAGACTTTGGGAAACGTGAATATACCGTTGTCAGTCAATTCCTTCCATGTTCCGTCGACACCGCCGATACGGGCTTGGCCACCAAGCAATCCTTCGGTACCGACTTCACGAGCGACTCGCGAGACTTCGCTAGCAAATATTTGCAGCTGGTCCATCATAGCGTTGATAGTGCGCTTGAATGTTGTGATTTCAGGGTCCATTTCAACAGTGTTCATGCGAACCTTCATGGTCAAATCACCTCGAGCAACGGCGGTAACAATCTCTCCAATTTCTCGTAGAGCCTTTTGGAAAGCCTCGTTGGCTTTCTGATGCTTCCAAAGCTCGCGCTCCAGAGTAGCAATACGTTCCTGCTCGAGGATCTCGAGGGCTCGCTCCTGTAGCTGCTTCTGCTCCAAGAGCTGAGCATTTACACCAGCGAGCTCCTGGCGCTGACTATCGAGTAACTTGGATTGGTCGTCCACATGTTCTCGAAGTCCTTCAAGGGCTTCTTCGGTCAGCTGATAAGATGGCAGATGCGGAGAGTGCAGGCTACCTTGGGCGTGAAAGACTTTAGGCTTGGGACGGACCGCCACAGCCTGAGCCTCTTCGCCAAAAAGAGTGTCAATAACCTCGTTGGGCGTTTCTGGGAATGGAGAGGTAGCTGAGGCCTGACTCTCGAGCTTTCCAACACGTAGAGCAAGGTTCTGAAGCTCGAGCTCGAGCTTGCGCTTGGCGGGAGTATCTGGCCCTGGGAGTTGCACCTGAGAAGCTACACCAACCGGTATCGAATTGGGCAGTCGGAGATCTGGAGCAATTGAGGCGACAATCGAAGCCGCAGCGGCGAGGGCCGCGTCGTCAACCATGGCGATGCAGTTAGACTGCTAATTCGCAGCTGAGTAATGGAGAAAGATTTTTTTTTTTTTGCTGGTTTCCTTTTGTTTTATATATAAATCTTTTCTGGCTGCGCCGAGTCGGACGTCTAAAGTGGGTGGATGGGTATAGATTGCAGATTTATGTCGATGGATGACACAGCGCCGGGTCGGTGGATTGTAGAGAATACTCGAAAACAGTACGACGCAAGGCAGGGCGATGACCAAACTAGGGACGCAACAGCGGTCGACTGCGCAGCATCCTCGATTGTCGAGAGTTTGGATACGGTCACAGTACAATACACAAGGTGACAGTGGGCGATGACCCTGTCGAGTAGAAACGGGCGAAGATGAGACAAAGTACAAGCAAACCCGTCGTGAACTTGAAACCAAACAACAGAGAATACGAAGGAGGGTATTGTCGAGACTAATCCGAGCCTGTTTCGTAGAGGTGAGGTCGGATGGCAACTTCGCGACAGACAGTAAGGTTTGAGGAGGAAAGGATTAGGCTGAAAGTCCAACGGGGGCCGTTTACGAGTTGACTGAAGCGGGCGTAGTGCACTGTAAATGGCAAATGGAGTGAGGGATTGGATTGGGATCAGGGACGGAGCAAAGCACTTCAAGACAGCTAGAGAGGGGGATAAACCCAGTTCAAAAGGTGGTCCCAGCTGCAGCGGTGGCAGCAAGCACTGGACCGCAACACCGGTGTGGGGGCCTAGCACGCCTAGGTACATTTTAGTCTTCCACTGACAGGAGAGTCCTTGACTCCCGTCCTTGAATATGGGGGGTACCTCTGGTTGTTCAGGGAGCTCGCAAGGACACCACGTATCTCCGAGTTGGGTTGGTGCTGGGTAGATCCCTCGGTCGCTACCACAGCACAGCACAGCACGGCGCACGCACGCATAACAAGAGCAGTACGAGGTGGAAAGGAGGGCGACAAAAGAGATAAAAGGCGGAGCCAACCAGCGGTGCTAATGTCTGAACAGGTCTAGTGAGTTTTCTCTTTTCGGATCGAAGGGGTGTTTGACTCTTTCACTGTACACCCATACCATAATAATCTCTCTCGCCATACTGCGGTACAGAGTTGCATGGCATTGGCTGGCTACCTACCATTGCAGTTGGAATTACCTCGACTGACTATGACTTCGGCTGTTATGGGGAAAATTGAACCCTGCTCAGAAAAGTTATTAGTTGGAGAATCGCAGCTCCCTACGTCCAACGATGCTACTCTACTACTAGCTGTCAACGAAGTGAAATTGGACTGTGATGTGATCTAGTCGAAGCCTGAAACTTGGGGGATGAAACCATATCTATCAACGGTGGAGTGGGAACCCCGAAAGTAGTAGGGAAACGAGTGATCATAGCAGGGAATTGTGAGTAGGGGGCGACTCTGGCCTGGGTTTGGGCAAAGAAACCCTTTGCTGTTGGTGTTTTTTACGGTATAGTAGGTCTGCCTCCTAAATCATGTGTAAATCCCTGTGTATTCATGTTGTAGTAAAAATATGGCATTTCCCATGATAAATGCATCTCCTATCCCTCATAATGCTACGGATAGATGATTGTGTATGCAGTTCAAAGTCTTGTATATGGTATTGCAGACGCCAGTTGATTTTTCGTCTCTCTGCCTCTTAGTGGAGACTTAGTAGATACCTTGGTTTCTCTGCTTGGAGTGATAAAAGTCATTATTTTTACAGGTACTTACCTACTAGGTACCTACCTTAGGTGAAAGAAACCCAAATCTCCAGAAAAGACGGTGTTCTTCGGACCCCCAAACCAATTTACCATAAATCGATAGTGACAGGCTGCCTCGCAAACGGAGTCTGCGAGCAATGTCACTTTTTTAACAAGGGTCCTTCTGGAGAAATCTGAGGCCTGATAGCCAATTGTAGCATGCCCAGAGGCTCTCCCCGCCCCTAATGCAGGCTGGCGGCTGCACGAACGAATCGATCGACATTATTACTGTCCACTAATGTCTTGCGGGCACTACATCTGTAGAGGCGGCTGAGATATTGGATGGATGATTGAACGGGAAACGATGGAGGGGAACACTTTCTATAAAATGTTTCTCTCCTACTCCTAGGTATCCAGAAGGCACTGAAGTACTGGTATAGTACGTGTGCCTGAAAACCAAACAGCTTCTCATCTCATATCAATCTTCTCAAATCCATCAGCATCCTATCATCCAGTAAAGAGCAAGTTAACCGCGCAAGCAAGGGGCGGTTTGAGAAATACGGTATGTACAGATTGTGCCAGTGCCGCAGCCGCTTTAGACGTATTCAATTTCCAGTTGTTTTCTACTGGTTTGTCGTTGTCCCGCAAAGCGGTCAAATACCGGTAGACGGTTACGAGTGGCGTGCACCCTTTCTCAGACGAAGCCCCAGGGTTTAATTACCACCAAACTCAAAGGCATCTGAGACGCCTGGGTCAAGTATGCATAGTTTGTTATTCCTTTGGAGTCGAGATTGATTAGCCTACTCACTGACGAAGTTGAACTGAACTCTTAGCTGGCAAAGAAATGTCGCAAGAAACAACTCGATGTTGGTCCACCTTCGAATCTTGGCCAGAACTACAGTTCTTTCCCCATTCTGTTTGAAGTATGTCCACTGCCAACACCTCAGTCACGAGTATTCATCAGTACAAGCCCTGGCTGCCAAGGCCGCTGATGTGGGGTGGCACTATGCTGGACTCGCACAGTGATGATACTTCCCATAACCGAGTGAGAATTGGAGACTGAGAAGTCATGGGTCAAGACCAGACTGCAGTTCTGATCATGTCTTTCAACCCAGGACTTTGAGGATAATCCAAAATTATGTTCAGTACTGTTTGTGTTTAACTAGAAAGCAGTCACGGCTATGCATAAAGAGTGTGTTCTCGTGTTGGTGGATTTTGCGAATGGATCCATCTAGTGTGATATCTAGACGCGGCTCCGTTGTCATTTGTTGAAACGGATTCTCGAGCTGTCAATAAGCGGCATCCTCGTAGGCTCGTACGGGTCCCCCTTTCTTAGTCCGAAGATGAACTACCTAGCAGGATAGGTATTTCCACCGCGATCTTTATCCGAATTCTTGGCCCGACTTCTCATGCACGATCATTCACCTATTGTCCCATCGGCCTTCTGAATGCACTAGAAAGGTGCTCGCAGTAAATATTCTGGGTCACATCGTAAGTTTGCTCCTTCTTCAGCTTACAGCATAATGCTGTTTAGCGAATATTTCAGTTATCACCGTCTAAAAAATGAAAATAGATATCCGAAGATTCAGGTGTCTTAGCACTGTGCGGTTCTCAACGGATGCTCACTGTTTCCGGACTGACTTGGTCCCCGCAGGTTGCAAATGAGAGCCGAGCAGCCTGTGCTTTTGGCCACGAGGGAGCGTGCTATCGCCGCGTATGGTACGTGGTGTTTGCTCAGTGCCACCAATTACGAGCAGCAGGGTTAGGACATACGCCATGAGATGGGCATTGTGATGGATAGTGTCTTGTGTTTCAGGCAAGGTGTTGTCGCTCAATCCGCACAGCGCATGCTGCTAATAATTGCTCCTGAGACATAGCCTTTGTGCCACTGAAATCGGGAATGGCTTGTGGCTTGCGCTGGCATTCTCAAAGGCCGTCTGTATACCGCAAGACCACATATACAGCAAGGAGATTTAGCTAAACACATCACTGCTTACTTGCCAGAAAGAACATATGGTAGGAGGGCATCTGATGGGCATGATATCTAATTATTTTGCGGTCAGTAGCACATACATACCTACATACATAAGAGGAGGCAACAAAACCTAGGACCTCTATCCTAAGTGACAAAAAGCCTTAGGTAAACTGAGTATAATTTAATATGAATTTAGAGGATCTTAGACTAAATATTTTTAGCACCCTGATTTAATATCAGAAGTTTTCTTACGCCCCGGGGATCAGTACATACTATCGCGAGTTCAGGGGTCGTTAAAATAGGTGGGTCGAGGTCAAGATCGGGTCAGCCACCCACGTCATGGTGCAGCTGCGGCACGTCTGTTTCTTATTCACCGACAGGGATGCCCTTGATCTAACTCCTGATTTGCGTGGACGACTTCTTTTAAGCCCCATATTTGTCAAATCAAAATCGAGCTTGGCAATTGCTCGTGTCGTTGCCGCTTGAACAAAAAGCCCCTCAGTTGGGGATCTTCGCAAGGCGCTTTGTAGTCCGCACGGTATGGTTTGGACACAAGAGCCTCTCTTTCATGGGTATTTCGACCATTGTTACTGTCTTGGACATCTGAACATACTGTACGTGGGGTTGGCCCGTCCTCCTTCGAGATTGGTGGCTTGTAGTCCACGTGAGATATGTTTTGAATCCATTCAGTCACAGAAGCACGTGTACGACTCGGCTTTGATTTCAAGATCGACGGTCAGAGACAGTGCACGAAGGGAAGGGGTAATAGGGAATGGGCTAAAGAGCCAAGAGCAACGCATTCTTCAAAAGACGGCGGCACTTGGCAACTGGTTGCTCAAAACTGATCTGGCTGGTACTAATGGCGAATACCAAGAGCTGCTTCATATCCTCAAATCCATCGGTGGTTCTCGGCTTCATGAGCTTTTCCCTACCTCGCGCCTTGGGCTTCCTCTCATTTAACAACGCTGAAGCCGCTGAGCCATTATCGGCACCGCCAGTTTCAGCCGTTCCAAACAAGGTACCATGAATGCCATGAAACTGGCAATCACCACCAAAATAGTCCAAGGCCGCTCAGACCGATGTCGAATCGCGCTTATAACCATGGAGCCCGACACTGACTTGGCCTGGATGACATTTTCTTCTAGAACCAAAACCAAGGGCTCAACAATGTCGGCCCATCTCCAATCGGTGAATTGCCTCTTCGTGATGAGTGGCCCTGCAAGCTTTTTACCAAACAATTCATACATACAGTATTCGATTTTGAGTGTGGCGAGGGGGGCGTAAAAGGATTCCCTGTTGATACTCCTAGATACTGTACTTACTGGGAGTTTCTAGACATGTGTTGATCTGATCCTACAGAAAACACCAAGGCCCTACCTGATTCCAAATGCCCTGCTCTGTTGAAACCGTCGGTTCATGAGAGATCATCGTTCCGAATTTTATCATGCAAGGGCTCAATGCAGCACGGCGCACAACTACATTGCCAAATTACATATAGCATTCGTGTCAACCAGGGTAGAGGTCAGTCAATAACTATGAACAAAAGTGAGAGTGCTTTCTCCTCCTTTTTGCCACTCATTCAAGGCCCCTATCTATAATGGACAATGGATTAACCAAGTGCTCAGCCCTTCTTTGCGACGGACAAGCCGGCTCAACTTCAGTGGGGTTGAATTGGACCCTCGAAAAGGACCCTGAAAATGCTGTCATTTTTCCCACCTCGGCGGCCGTGTTTCTCAGTGGGCAGGGTCCAGCGGACCACCAAGCTACTATAGTATTAGCTTGCATTTTAAACGGCTCCCCCCTTGTATTGTCCGTATCCCTTTGCCTCCAGGGCTGTTGAAGTCTTTGTCGACACGCCGCTCCTCCTCCGCCTTCGCTCGGTTTTCAAATAGCGGACCATTGCTTCTATCTTAGATCTCGGCATTGGCGGCAAAGCGGTCCTGATTCATGCTTGCGTGCTAGGAAACCCCTATCTATCCCCAGGTTCGTTTACGTGGGAGGCGGCTTTATGGGATGCAGCCAAACGGCCTCAAATCCTCTCCAAGACAACTTGACCCTGAATTAAACCAATCCAGGTATGGTCACGGTGTATTACGCGCCACATTTGCTCGGCCGAATCGCACTTGGCATGTTGCATTTTGCATGTCTCGAAAATAAAAGACATAGCACAAGTCAAAGGATCTTGTTTTGTTAGACGTTGCTGGCAACCGGCTTTGCGATTGACCATGTTTCCATTTCGTTCCACTCCTGATCGTAACCAACTCGGAGATCGGCAACAAGCATTGATCGCCGTTGGGTTGTGCTCACAATATTAGGCTGAATTTCATACTTGCTTGCATCAGGTTAAGCCACTAGATCTACTGTTCTGCGACCAGATCGGAAGCTGCATCCAGATGTAGGGTAGTGAAGGTGAGTATACGTTGAATATGGAGGAACGAACTCTCGATGTTGAATGAAGGTTTGGAAACTTACCACCATTTATTTATCTTGCTTGAGTTTTCAGTTTCTACATTGAGTGCACTGAATTTCAACGTGGGTCATTTACACAGATCGAGTTGCTTTGCTTATAATAAACAGTCCCGTATTCAGACAACCATTGGAATTTCACTTGCACAACTACATTAGATCCCTAACAATTTCAGACTGCAACTAATACTCGCACTTATTATATAGCCCAACAGTTACCGATTAGAGCAAAAACATCCATGTATAACAAATTAATTACAAGCAACGTCCTGCACACACGAATGAGGGTATCTGATGCGTTCTCTTCCTGCCAGATAGATAGGTAGATATCAACAAAAATACAAACCAAACTACATCATAAAAACCTCTGCAGGCCTTCCAAACCTTCCAGTGATGTCCGTCGTATCACCGAGTATTATGTCCATGATTCCTCCTCTTGCCTCCTACCACTCTTTATCGCCTCGGCAAGTTATTACGCCCGAAGTTACCACTGAAAGCAGGGCCCGCAGACGAGTTCCAGCCTTGCGTTACGCTATTCTTGACAATCAGCGCCGCAGCAGCAGTGGCAGCCTGTCTCTCCTTCTGGCGATGTCGGTCCTTGAGATAGTGCGCTGCTTCTGGCCGCATACGGAGGATACGCAAGATCATGTCGTCGCTCGGATCCGCCTGCGCTTCGCGGCGCTTGGCCTCCTTGGCTTTACGCATAGTGCCCAGATTACGACTCATCATGATACTCTTGCCACGCCTGATGGTACCCATGCTTGCGAACGACCCTGCGCCGCCTAGCGAGGCTCCGAGAGCAGCTGGAGCCGACAGACGGTTACTCTGTGAGTTCTGCTGCTGGAGAGCCAAGCGTGCGCGTTCCGTTGTCGCAGCTGCCATTCTTTCCGACTCGCGTATCAGACTATTAGTATCCTCGAAATAGAAGAAGTTCAGCGATGCCAGCTCGTGCCACTTAGGCGACTTGAGGGTCTCTGCTGGAACACCTAGCTGCTCTCCCGAATCATCTCTAGCATTGAAAAATTGGAAAAGCAAGTCCAACCAATGGTAGACAATGTCTAACTCCTTACGTGTAAGGGGCCGCTGTTGGGAAGGCTTCTCAGACAGAGGTGGCACTAAGAGATTTTCAATCACCATCAAGACCTCCTTCCACAGTCGTGCCATGACAGCATCCATGGTGGCCTTTGTCAATGTCTGTTTCATGATAGCAAAGTTCTCGTCAAAGTATGCAAACAGGGGTGCAAGAGCCGCCTCAACTTGCGCTGGAGTTGCAGTCTGCACTGTCGAAGCTCGCTTCTTCCAGAGATTTGTTACAGACGCGCCAATGCCGCCAGTACCGAGCAGGTGTCTCAGAGTCTCCAAAGACAATGTGTGATTAATCTGAGAAGTGAGCTATTCAATGTTAGTAATGGGTTTTTCTTTTAGGTTTGTACAAGATTCGAATCCTTACCTTATCCGTGACCTTGCGGACCATATCTCTCTCAGTGCGCTTCAAATGACGAAAGGCCTTTCCGAAATGGAACTGAATATCGTCTCTCTCACCCTCCATGCTAACTCTGATAAGTAGTCGACCCTGTGAGTCTAGGTCCAACCAGAACTCGCGAGGCAAATAGTCGCTGAAATGAACGGGATCGAGTTTGAGCGATGTGCGTCCAACATAGTCGTGGTCACCGAAAGTATCATAGTCCCAAATAGTTGCGATCATGTTGACTGGGCCCTGAACTGTGATGTCGAAGGTCTCGTCCCAACGCGGGTTAAGACTCCTCTGAATGATCCGTGTTTTGTGCAGTCTCTTCTGATATTCGTCGCCAAATACCACGTAAGGATCACTGTAGCCGTTGGCATCACACGCCTTGAGATCCTCGGCCTCAACTACTTTGATCGTGAAGGTGTACTTGTTAGGTCGACGGGCCTTTTTCTTGGGTCCGTCAATTCTTTCCAGCAGTGCAGCGCAAGCATCGGGATCCATAGTCCGTTCCAACTTGTCAAGCTCCTGCATGGCGTATTCGATATTGTTCAGTTTGACAAAGGACTATAAGCGTTAGCAATATTCATAAAATACTATCTCATACCGAGTGTTTACCTCTGAGTAAAATTGGAAAGGTTCGACACGATCTTTGTTGTTCCAGGCATCCTTGGCATATCTCATCCATTTCTCTTGAGTAGTCTGGGTCTGTGCCGCCACTTCCTCAGCTGAAGGACGGTCCATCTCCTTTGCGAATTTTTGATCAACAAGTTCACAATATTTGCCAATACCTGCGGCAAATGCCTTCGAGAGGGATGTCATGAATCTGGCGTGATGTTCATCGTTGCCCCAGTTGAGGTTAAAGACAGTGTCAAGGGTCTGGTTGAATAACATAAATATGTCAATGATAGAAACACTGTGCCTTTCCGAATCTCGTGGGATATCCTCCGGGTTCTCGGTGCGTACTTGGAACTGATCCTGCTTGACTGCCTGCTCAACGTACTCCTCGACTCTGCTTTCGGCGGCACGAACCCATCGCCACACGAAATCGACTAAAAGGTCCTCGACATTGAAAGCAAATGGCCGATCAGGTAAAGAATCGTTGTGGATGCGGCGGATTGCAACCAACTCTCTGTATAGTTCGAAGCCATCTTGTATGTCAAGTTCGGTGCCAGTCTCTTGAGCCATCTCCAAGATGGACTCGATGATGGCGTTCGCATCCTCTTCGAACCGAGGGAACACTTCTTCGACTAAGATCTGGAAGGGGTTTACGCCCATGATCTCGGGATTCTTGTTATAACGTTTGTTGATTCTCTCGCATAGCTTGATGACTGTTTTGCCTAACTTGACCACATTGGCAAAATCCCAGTCATTCCGGTCGGCTGATATCTCCTTTTCCATGTACTGGCGGTACGCCTCTTGAGCCTGATCATGAAGACGCTGGCTGAGGTGCTGAGAGAATTCTTCAGCAGCCTCAGGTCTAGGAGAGAAACATGGGTCGCTGAAGATGTGATTGTCCAATATGTACTGGACGACGCCAATTTGGGGTGGTTTCGTGTCATAGCACTGTTCCATCCTATCATAAAGGTCACGGAGCAGTGTCTCATGAAGGGTATTCAGAGTGTGTTGGTAGACGGCAAAGTCATGCACCGTCCAGCGGCTGGGGTCGATCTCAGACAGAGGAGTCGAGTAGTTTGATATATGGGGAGGCTTCTTGACTTCTGGCAGTGGTGTTTTGACAAAATCGAAAACAGCATCCAACTCCTCGGGAAGCAACTCCCGATCAAGGTAGTTGCGTGATGCAACCTCAAGTAGAGTGATGAGCCTGGAGCATTGAGGCACTCTCCATCTCACGCACAATTCAGTCAAAAGGTCCATGGATTGTTTTGATAGGGGTTGGTAGTCAAGGTCAGGATCGCTATTGATCTGGTCAAAGGTCATAGCATGTTTAAGAATGTACTTGAAGAAGGCTCTGGGGTCTGGAGGGACAAAGGTGTAAATATTCTCCTCGACTGTTCGGATACTAGAATCACCACCAATGTTCAGAGAAGCGAGGTTGATAGCTGGATCAAAGCCCATTGAAGCATCAAACGCCGGATCGCTGTATGTAGATTGAGGCCTGCTGGAGAAGCCTTTGTCGATGTTGCTGTTCGATGTCTTGGCAAGCTCTGGTTTGGCAGTCAAAATATCAAGCATCATCTGGGATAGATGGGGTGACTCGGCTTTCTTCCACTCCTGAAAGGCCTCATCAAGATCAAAGTCATCACTCCTCAGAGCACCAGGCATGTCTGAATTTAGCCGGTGCTGATACGACTTGAGATCTTTCAGTGCAGCCTCTTCTGTCCACACTCCTTTGTTCTCATTGATCTCGGCTTGTGCCTCCGAAAGACTCAGTCCAAAGATCCTGACTACCTGCTGAACCAAGGGCATGTCCTTGACATCATAACTCAAAGGTACGACGACCTCAATAGTCGTGCCAGCGCCGTCAGATCCACCGCCAACCAAGTTTTGATCGTTTGTAAGGAGCTTCTTCTCGAGAACACTCAGCTTGGACATGAGCTCAGTCTTATCGCGATCGTGGCCCTGGTCCCGAAGAATAGTGGCAATCAGGCGAACAAAGAGAGCAAGATGTCGGTCAGGAATAAGCTTCCAAGAATCGTCATCAGGAGCGGCACCTTTCTGAGCTGCCTTGGTGGTAGACGTGTAAAACATGAGTATGAGCGGCTCAAGCTTCCTCTCCTTGTCGATGGTTTTGCGGAAGTTCTTTTCAGAGAAGGTAGTATAAGCTTCTGCAAAGCTTCGCTTGACAGCAGCATCATTATAACCTGGGAGACGTTCGCTACCCCTCAGCACGCCGCCGCAACGTTCGAGTAGAGCGCTTGTAAAGTTGTGAGGCAGCTTGAAGCTTGAAGAAGAACCGGAAGTGAATTCTTGGACGAGTGCGCCAACGCTGGTGTGAGTTCGGACGGGTTGCTTTGGAGCTGGAACATATTGCTTTCGCTTGGCCTTGGGCTGAAGGAGGTAGTGCAGATAAGCGGATCGGAGAGCAAAGCTGCGAGCTTCATCATGTTCGACGACAATTGCTTGGGCTCTGGAGGCTGCGCGGGCTCGGCCAAGATCTCTGCTGCTGCCCATGCGACGGCCTGGATTGTAGGAGCGTCGGGACTCTGACGACATTGTGGACGATCGAGGGGAGGCGACAGTGACAGCGGTATGGCAATGACGAGTACAAGGGCCTACAAAGTGAGGATGGAGATTGCTCGGGACGCAAGATGATACCTTAAATAGAAAAAGGTCTATTTCTACGCGCCCCAGCTCATGACACTAGGTATCGGTCAAAACGTGAGATGTGGTCAGCAAGGGTGGATGCTGATGGTGAGTTGGAGGTTTGGGCGAACGTGCGCGACAAGGGAGAAAAGGAGCGAGGGGTCCTAGATATCTGTCTGGGCTATCGAATCTGGATAGCAAAAGAGTAATAGATAGATATGCGGTGAGTTTTAATGGAATGTCAAAATTCGTATCCTGTTCCTTGTAATTGCGGAGCAGAGTGTTTTGTTTTGTTTTGTTTCGACTGTAAGTAAGGCACTCAATATCTGCTCCAGCCTAAGGTACCTAGTTAGTTGATGGATGAGAGATTGACGGTGAAGTGATGGTCCAGGATGGAGCTGGAGGCCCCGGTCGCAGTGCTTCAAGAGGTCAAAGAGACAATGATGAAACAGCATGGGAACACAGTAACGACAGATCACACAAGATTCTGTTTGTGGTAGGTATTTGATTAGCTGAGAGAGGGTGATGGCCCTTGATTGTAGCATAAAGGAAGCATTGGAGATCCTGCATCTCCATCCAATCCAATGGCATTAGCCTCGCTCACTGTTGACACAAAGCCTAAAATGGGACCCAAAACTACAAGGTCCAGCCCAAGGAATGGGGCGAGACGTCATTCATTCAGCCCACGGGCTGAGGAACCTACACGTCCTTGAACCGCTAATCCGCTAATGGCATCGCCATATGACCCTGAGGAGCGCTAGATTGAACCTGTCCAATGGAAACAACGGCATGTTTGGGCGCTTATGTATAATCGCTTGGCCTTCAATTCCATCATGGCATTCTGCAGTTCATGGATTTCTTTGTGTAATCTTCTTACAGTAACATGAGCATGAAGACGGGATACATGTCTGCACATGAAATTCTCCACGCACGCACGCCCCCAAGTGGCCGCCCAGGAATTGGATGCAATCACTATCTGAATACTTTTAGATACCTAAATCATAAGTCTTCCTTTCATATTCCTATCTTTACTTCTTTTGCTTGACATCTTGACGATTCACACCTGTATCTCAGCATTGATCATGATTTGTTTCAGAATAATAGCACTTTACCCACACAACTAACACTATATAAAAAAAAGTTGTTATAATAGATAATAGATAGAGTCGATCTGTCATCTAATATGTGTTCTTCAACAATTTAATACTTTTATTAAATATCTTATTCTAGAAAAGTACCTACCTAGTTCGTAATTCTTGTACGAAAGTAAAGAGAGATGGGGCGTTGTCGGATTTTGGGCACTTGATTGTACCCAAGTTAGTCGATGCTTGGTGTACTTACACTGAGTAGTTGTGTCCTGGACATTTACTACCTCCTTAACTGTTTTCGTGGCTCCTCAATTCTTCGAATTGACCATCTTTGACTCTGACTGCTATCTGTCTACCTCAGGTATTAGCATAACTTGAGCCTCGCATCATACGCAGTTATCATACATCCAATGTCTGCAGAGCGTCGAAGAAGAGCTGAGCCACTATCTAACATCATGAACCGAGTACTAGGTACCCACGTAGCAGGCATCAACTAAGTACTTGGAAACTTTGGAGTGTGATCATGTGTAAGATTCTCGTGTCTTGAATATATCCCATTTTGGTTGAGGTGGCTCACGAGGTTGCGGAGATCATAATCTTGTGTTGCGTTTTGCACCTTGTTCGTAGTGTGTGTCAGAGGTGTGCTATCAGTGCCCTTATTATGGACAGGATCTATCTGCACACTTGTCATGTGAAAGAAGCACTAGATCAGTCAGTATCGCTATCTCTGTTTAACCAAAAGGTCGGTGGTACCACCTTAGTGACCTAAGCTGGTACATTAGTATATGTCCTTCAATCTCTCGCTGTGCGGCTGTTGGATATCACCACCTGACTCATGGAGGATGACGACCATGCACCGGGCAATTGGCTATCGACCTACTGTATGTATGTAGGGGTTCGATGGTTAAGGACCCAAACCCCGTTGTAGAAGAGCCACCTAAGGACAAGGACCCCCCTGGCAGGGGATGCCTGAAGAGATCAGCAACATGAGTTCCTTGCCTAGAGTATCCGAAAATGAGCCAGGGTCAGACAAAGTTCTTAGAGTGGATGGGTACTGCACTGTATGGTAGGTCTGAGATATGGTCAGAGACGATTATTTGTTTGTGCAGGGAAATCTTCTCATGAGCAGATGATTAGATACACCGATCTTTTCTACAGAAACATCACAGTATCAATGACTGTCCAGTATCGTTCAACTTCGCCAAAATGCACCTATCACGCTTTTGAATTCAGCCTGAGCCTAAGCGCCCACAGACAGCGCCGTTGTGTTTCAAATTGACGCATGTAACTGCATCCCCCGGTTTTGAAGGATCTGCGGGTACCTTGCCTGGCACTTGACGGTGCTTGGTCTTGGTTCGAGTTACAGGCTCCATATCTTAGTAGGTTGGTTAGGTACTATGTAGATACAGTTAGGCATGCAGTTCGACTATGGGATTCACCGTCGGCCTTCAGTAATAACCTAGCAAAATTGCTCATACAGATAGCAAAAACAAGAAGCGGCAAAGTACCTAAGGCAAGAGTTATATATCAGAAACTAACTCAGCTTGGGAGGAGTGGCCGGTTGCCAACTGCAACAAGGGGCTCAGACCAGTTCCCTACTTTTCTTAATGTTCGAGTCCTAATTTCTCAACCTGGATATGAACCTAGTGTAGGAGAGTAAATGATGATGTTTTTTAATAAAGATAATCAGAGAAGAAAGAACGAGAGCTACCCAAGACCCGAGAGTTGATGTTTGCGTGTATCTAGGCAGTCACCAAATGCCTGATATCAGTAGGACCAAAAGGTCGATGGTACCGCCTTGGTGACCAAGTAGGTACATTAGTATAAGGTATGTCCTTCAATATCCTGCATTGTGTGATCGCATCAACTACGAAGACAAAATTTAGTACCTAGGTGGAACAATGCAGTGAATCAGGGAATGCTACATGTTACATAAAAAATGCGACTACCTGGCAGGCCAGTATTAGCAGCATTAAGGTTGAATCAGTCTTCACTTTGTGTCTTGCATGCATCAACATTGAGACCACAGAGCTGATGAATGGACTGTATCTATCATCAAAGCCGCAAATTACTTCGCAAGACATGATTATAGGTAGGATATGTATCCGTTTATTATGTACCTAGGGTAGGCAAGGTGTCTTGATTAGGTGAGGAGACTCCTCAACTCAAGATCCTAGCCGACGAGAAAAGAAGAACTGAAAATCCCCTTTCCTAATAATCCTTGAATACCTACCTAGACACTTATTGACTTCAATTTTGCTGCTCTAGCCGCTTCGAACCTGCTGGCAACCCCTTTGTACCTCGCTGGGCTTTTTTATTTAGGTATTTACCTGAGATAAGTCTCTAACGTGCCGCTTTTCCTCGTTCCTACCCTTCCAGAGATGGCCATTCATATTTGGCTCCTCAATCGCGAATATTCAACAACTTTCAACATTGTCGTTTATGTCCACCCTATTGTTGATAGCATTACGACTACGACAGGCAACAGCTCTTTTTATCTTGCTTCTTGATGATAGTCGAGTTCACAACCGCCTAACTTGACGCGCGCCCACAGCTTCACCACATTCGTACGCAGCCTTCGACGTTGGCGCATTCGACAGTCAACAGTAGTTACATACTTCCCTACCTACTTATTAACTACTACGTTAGTTATCTGACCTTGACTCCTGGCGGCCGATTGACGAGCGGTCGCAAACAGCCACACGAGTCTGATACTGGCTCTACGCCTAATCGAGGTGCGGGTGGGCCACTCCGGTTGGCTCAGCGCCAGATGACGGCCTCCCCTGTCCCGCCCTGAGCCCCGCGCTACCACTTTTCGTACCGCCGCTATTCTGCCTGTTGGCTGCAGCAGCTAGCTGTCACGGTGTCACAGTGTCGCCTGTCGTTGTGCGCCCCCCCAGTGTGCGTGCGTTCGTTCGTTCGTCGCTCCAGTCCGTCTTTAAAGATCCCGACAGCTCCAGTTACTGGTCCCAGCCGAAACTGTAATCGTTCCTCGTATCTTGATCATCGCTGCCCTTCAGACCTACTTGACGATGGGCATCGTCAGCAGCAAGCCCGAGGAAGGGCCTGCTCTCTACTTGAGAGACCAGAATAGATGTACGTTGTCCTACCCTTTCCCCGCCTTGCCCTTGGATCTTGCTGGAGGCCTGCGCCGAGTTTGTGGCTTGTTATTCTAACTGATAGACTCTGTTTTGCAGTGAGCATATCCTCTTTAGTCGTCACAAACCCACGGAAGCGCACTTCTGTAAACATCGTTCCCAATGCCTTTCCTGCTACTAGAGTTTCTGCCCAGAGACCTCTCGGCGACACATCTCCTGTAGAGTTCGTCCAGGTATGTTGCGACGGTTTGCGACCTTTCTTTGCGGCGTCGGTGACTGACCTGACCACAGGATCCTGATATTTCAAATCCAACAGCACCGCCGAACTTCTTAATCAAGCTCAGCAACGATGACGAGCTCATATTTTCCTTCACATTCGTTATGCGCCAGGCGCAGCTTGCGCAACCAGTCACTTCCTCTGAACCAGCATCCGCTCCAATTGATACCAGTATATCGGGCCTTACCTACGTCTACGCCTCGAATCTGAAAGAAGTCGAGAACTTGGTGACCCGAGAGTTTCATGCCGACCCGAATCTACATAGAAATGCCAACGTAGCATTGGTCGGCGATTATACTACAGGAGGAAGCCCGTCGGTGTCGTTCGAATGGACATGGAAATGGAAGCCCCCGAAGCCTACTGAGGATAAGGGTGGCGGCTGGAGGAACTCGTGCAGCGTACTGTGCCACTCCTTTCGCGTTATGCAAGCCGTGCTAACCACCAACAGTTTGTCGAGTATGACCCTCGAGCTCACCGACTGCACACGCTAGCTAGTTTCTCCTACTTCGTTGCAGGTACTAACCCTCGAGATGCTCTTTATCCCTCATCTGCTCATGCTTTTTCAGGCACACCCGCGTCTTTGAGCCATCCAAATTCACCATCGCCCCCTTTCCTCCTGGCATCTCCGCCTAGGATTCGCGTTGCCTCGTCCCAATCAGTCGACTCTCGTATCACCGCTCCTGATATCATAGACGAGCCTGTTTCGCCTCTTATTCCTACGGCTGAAATGCCCCTTACACCAGGCTTCCCACAGGCCAAAGAGACTGTCAAAGTTGACGTAGCTTGTCCCAAGCCGAACGAGGAATCCATGGTCAGCGATGACGGTCCCGTCTTTCGGGCTACCCTCAAAGCCCTTGAGCAAAAGACAGGCAACATGAGGACGCAGATGAAGAAGGTTTTGAAGAAAGCAGAACATGCGCATTCTTGTCAGATTGAAGCCAACGATGCTTTCACCGCGTTCGTGGATGCTTTGCGAGAAGCTGCAGCAACCAATGCCAACGCTGTTCAACCTGCTTTGACACATTACTTTGATAAGATTGCCAGGGAAATCTTATCATATGAGCGACAAAACACTTATAATCTACAGAAGATCATTATTGAACCCGTAACCAAATTATACCAAGTGGACATCAAACAAGCCGAGTCGAAGAAGCGAGACTTCGAGGAGGAAAGCAAGGATTATTATGCATACGTATCGCGTTATTTGGGACAGCGTCAGGATTCGGTCAAGGCGAAGAAGCTTGCGGAAGCCGACTCTAAATACCAAAACAAGCGACGAAACTTCGAGCTTAAACGATTCGACTACTCTAGTTTCATGCAGGACCTCCACGGCGGCCGCAAGGAACAGGAGGTTCTGTCTCACCTGACTAGGTTCGCTGATGCTCAGACACGAGGTTTTATGGCTACTGCGAAGAAGATTGAGAATTTTCTCCCCCAATTGGAAGCTTTGTCCAACGAAGTTCAAGAGGCCGACAAGGAATATCAGTATCAGCGAAGAGAGCGTGAGGAAAAGAGACGCCTTCTTGAAAAGAGCAACACGCCGTACAAGGAACCCGAACAAAACAGCACTACAAGCAATATACCAATCGGCTCCGCCACCAACGGCAATACAGGCAATACCTCGGATTCAGATTTGGGCCGTGCTGACAGCACCGGGTCTCAGCTCAATGCCGGATCAGTGAATGTTCCATCAGGTGTGGAGTTATCCAGATCTCCAGGTAGTCTTGGTCAGACAGGTGTTGGAAGTCCTGCAGCTGCTTCCAAGTTCAAGGGTATTCGGGATCTTGAGGAGCGAGATAACATGCCATCTGCCGTCACTCACCGGAAGGAAGGCCTTCTGTGGGCTCTCAATAGACCGGGAGGACATGTCGACCCTCGTAACTTGAATAAACAGGGCTGGCACAAGTAAGTCTCCCGATCTGGGGTATGACAAGCCCTTTCTAACATAATTTATAGATTCTGGATCGTTCTGGACCAGGGAAAACTGTCAGAGTACAGTAACTGGAAGCAGAAACTTGATCTTCATATTGACCCTATCGATCTTCGTATGGCATCTGTTCGAGAAGCCCGTAATGCGGAGCGGCGATTTTGCTTCGAAGTCATTACCCCTAGTTTCAAACGAGTGTACCAGGCGACCTCTGAAGAGGACATGAATAGTTGGATCACAGCTATAAACAATGCTTTACAGAGCGCCATGGAAGGACGTAGCTACCAAGGGAAGCCAACTTCATCAAATGGCGATTCCTCACTAAGAAGGGATATTGGCTCTGTGCTCACAGGAAAGACACAGTCGCTGAGCCACGGAAATCATCATAGCACCGCCAATACTGGGATACCGAGCCGAAGGATAACCGTTGGTGCGCGGCCAAGCGCAGTCAGAACCTCCAGCTCTGGGTATGACGAGAACCCTGACAGGGTGCTCCAGATGGTCCGAGACAACGATCAAGGCAACTTGTGGTGCGCCGATTGTGGTTCAGGATCCAAGGTTGAGTGGGTATCGATCAATCTGGGCATTATTCTTTGCATCGAGTGCAGTGGCATTCACCGATCACTCGGAACCCATATTAGCAAGGTGCGGTCTTTGACGCTGGACATCAAGTCCTTCACCATTGATATTGTCGAGCTTCTACTGCTAATCGGGAATCGGGTATCGAACATGATTTGGGAGGCGAAGCTTGATCAGTCGCTGAAGCCAACGGCACAGGCAAGCCGGGAACAGCGACTCCGGTTCATCACATCAAAGTATGTAGATCGTTTGTTCGTCGAACCCATTTCGCCCACGCTGTCACGATACGGGACAGCAGACGAAACACTCTTGGCAGCCATTAAGAAGAATGAGATACAGCAAGTACTCTATGCGTTGGCCCTAAAGGCAAACCCCAACACAGTTGACAAAATGAGGGGCACACATGCTGTATGGCTCGCCCTGGCTGCTGCAGATCCAGCAGCTCCCTCACCGGGAACTCCACACACGGTAACCGATGCGGAAGCAAAAGCTGTGCCGTTCCCTGTGGCCGAGCTATTGGTTCAGAATGGAGCCGAGATTCCTGCAACTATGCCAGCGTTTCCCCTGGGCCGCTTCGCTCAAATCTACGTTGAGCAGAAGCGTGGTCGTACGGTCATCGAAGGATCGATGGATGCAGTGCCCTCATTACCTAGTAACATGAGCCCAGCCGAGAGGCTTCAGCGAGAGAAAGAAGCCAGGCTACAGAAGCGAGTCAGCACAGGGGGCAGGTTGGCCAGATCTCCCATCCCTGAGAGATAGGAACCGGGACAGTAGGAACCACTGGCAGGCTTAAGTTCCTGTTGCTACTTGAACAATCTCCCTCGGACACACAAACTGACCGGGAAAAGATTTCGCCCCTGCAACGGGCTAATTTAACGGACGACAAACAGTATTTGGTAACGAAGGATGGTAGGTATTTTGACAGAAGACAAGGGCAGCACAAAGGAGTTTACTGGCGTTTACGTTGCTAATGGCTTTGTCCATGCTATACGAATGGGAAAGCCATTCTGGAGACCGGGGCACTTAGGAAAGAATATGGGAGAGGAGAAAGACACAAGTATATGCTATTTTGGATTGACAGTAGAAAGAGGGAGTGGCACATTGAACGTGTAGAGCATTACTGCGGGTATGCTAAGTCATTGGGTATTGACAGGTTTTCGTTACTGTTACTTGCCTTAGCTTTGCTTACTTTGTGGAAAGAGATAGGCTTGATGATATTGAATAATGGTAATGTCGAGTTGAAGCCAGGATTTACTGCTGAAAATGCCGTGACTTGTACATGCAAGTCTGCAGTAGAGACCCGACTGGACGGCCCCTAAGCCCTCTCTGTTGCTACGCCTATTATCTTAACTTACAGAGTAATCTATCGAGAGCAGTACCACTTAAAAGCCATTGTCGAGCAGGCTAGAGCATGGTGGCTCCTTATGACGCTCGTGACGGACGAGGCTAGGAACAGGCGTCGTGTGGGCAGGCAAATGTCTCATCCTAATGGACAACGTGACTTGAAACCGGCGGATGACTATGTGAAGTAATAAGACTGGGCCATGGGGTCGATAGTGGGTGGATGGGCGTAAATGTGCGTGCATACCTAGTTTATTGACTCAAGGAAGATACAGTGTTGGATCATCTGAAGGTTAAGCATGGGCTGATATCTCGATCTTGGTATAAGTGCATACCTCGAAACCGTTATGTCATCTCCACTGACGGCTTGGAGGAAATGGATGAAAGCTTCAGACCCACCTGCAAGGCATATTGCAGTAGTTCTAGCGGTAGTTTTACTGAGTTAGTAGAGACCTAGAGGAGGCTTTGCTCCACTGAAACGTCAAGCCGAGATCCATTCTTCAGTGGATTTTTTTTTGGCATGGGTCCGTGGATTTTTGGCGTTTGGGACCCATCCATTTACAGGTGAGAGACAAGGCGACCGATGCTGTCATGGACAATTTCACGAGGCGAATATGGCCATATAAGCGTGACTCTCTCGCCTGCGTGGACCAAGTGAGCACTTCATGTTTGAACTACTCAGACCAGATAAAAACGACCTACAACTAGTTTACTGGCGTTTATTTGAACCCTCTTGAGACTCGACTCGACAGTGACTCAACCGAAACTCGACTCGACTCATCGCATCTTGCATCTCAGGTACTCGGGGGCTGCTAGAAGTGGCTTGGATCGGATCGAATCAAAAGGTGCTAATGTACCACTTCTGGGCAGTTGTCGCACTCAGGTACCTTAGCTTACCTTAGCTCCAGGCTCCCTCCACCAAGAGAGTACCACCAAAACCATTTCTTGGTCCAGGCTCAATTCACGCCCTTGTTCGCTTCCAACTTCCTCCTGTCCATAATCTTTTGCTTATCCTTACCCTTCATTCAAGGCATCGTTATTCATCCATAGCCCCCCACTGGCTAGCATCCTTGATTCTTGGTCGACGACTTGTACCACCTCATCGCGAACCATTTCACCCGGTTCCTCCTTGGCTTCACGCACCAATACTCACCCTTCTTGGCCATCGCCATGGCTCCGCAACCCGAGAAGAGCCAATTGAAGCGCCCGCGCGTTAGTCCATTCCCTTCTCTTTGGCCTTTCTGAAGAAGATTCACGTTCTATTCTGTTGGTGGGCAAAATGTTGGCGTTTTCGGAACTCTTTTTGCGCCTGTCGTTCCATCTCGTGTCGCGCCATCTATCGCATACCATTACTAACTTGCTTCGCTTCGCAGGGCTCGTTGCCTGATGATGAGACTGAGAACAAGAAACCTCGGCGAGCTGAGCGCCTCGAGGCTGATCCAGACAAGACCCCAATTGTCAACAAGCAACATCTGCCATCACCTCTCACACATGTTACCGATGACTCCAACGAGCTCAACAAGGAGCCTACCGCGACCCCCCCGGGACAGAAGCAACACGAGATAACCCCCAAGAAGACTGAAGACACATACTCTCAAGGCCAAGCGCTGTCGTCACCACCTCAAGACACTCAACCGCTCAGTCAGTTCGTT
Source organism: Fusarium sp. NRRL 25184 (assembly GCA_013755755.1). NCBI lineage: Eukaryota > Fungi > Ascomycota > Sordariomycetes > Hypocreales > Nectriaceae > Fusarium > Fusarium sp. NRRL 25184. Next base: position 23,238 of record JABSSZ010000109.1, on the reverse strand, counting down.
GATCGTCACCCTGCCATCTCCGACGACATCGAAGACGAAATTCGCGAAGGCGTCTGGGGATACCTCGTTCCGCTTGATCCGAAGTATGGCGACAAGCCGATCGTCCTGAAGAAACGAAGCGCATGCCCCCTACCAGACACAGTGGCCGATTCCGCCAAGAAGGATAATAAACATCATACCAACGAGAACGGCAAGTCCGCTGCGATGCAAGACGAAGAAGCCTTTGAGAAGAAGAAGAAGGAAAAGGGCGTCTCTTCTGGTGGTTATCTGATTGGACGTCACCCCGAGTGTGGTTAGTTTTAGAATGATCTGGCGTCAGTTGATGACACTAACTAACTTACCAACAGACATTGTTGTCAACGACGGTATTGTGTCGAATCGGCATTGCCTTATTTTTACCGAAAACAAAGGTAACGATACTGTCGCAATTGTTGAGGATCTGTCGAGCAACGGGACGTACGTCAACGAAGCTATCGTGGGCCGAAATCAGCGCCGTGAACTTGAGGAGCAAGATGAGATTGCTGTCCACGGCAAGGCGCGTTTTGTCTTCCGCTACCCCCAGAGTCGACAGACAAGCGCTTTTCTGCAACAGTACACTCTTTTAGAGAAGCTTGGGAAGGGTCATTTTGCCGAGGTTTATCTATGCGTCGAGAAGGCCACTGGCCAGCGCTTCGCAGTCAAGATTTTTACAAAGCACCCTGGCGTGGAGGATCGCTCAAAGACGGAGGGCTTGCAGCAGGAAATCGGTGTATTGATGGGGGTTAGTCACCCAAACGTTCTTTGCCTAAAGGACACTTTCAACGAGCGTGATCGCGTGTATTTGGTGCTCGAGTTGGCACCAGAGGGAGAACTTTTCAACTATATCGTGATGAAGCAGAAGCTCAGCGAAGATGAGTCAAGGAAGTTGTTTGTGCAGCTCTTCCAGGGCATCAAGTACTTGGTAAGTCATGACTTTCCCCTTCTATGATATATAAGGACGCTCCAGGGCTAACCATGCCTGTTCAGCATGAACGTAACATTGTGCACCGAGATATCAAGCCTGAGAATATCCTGCTGGTTGATAAGAATCTGCATGTAAAGCTTGCTGACTTTGGCCTGGCCAAAATTATTGGAGAAGAGTCTTTCACAACTACACTATGTGGAACGCCCAGCTATGTTGCGCCCGAGATCCTCGCAGACTCCAAGCAGCGCAAGTACACAAAGGCCGTCGATGTCTGGTCTTTGGGAGTTGTGCTTTACATTTGCTTGTGTGGTTTCCCACCTTTCTCCGATGAGCTCTACTCGCGCGACTTCCCCTTCACACTCTCCCAGCAGATCAAGAGTGGTCGTTTCGACTACCCTTCCCCTTATTGGGACTCCGTAGGAGACCCAGCCCGTGAGTGAATAGAATACCGAGGCCATTATACAGTTGCTAACATTGCACAGTTGACCTCATCGACTCCATGTTGATAGTTGATCCCGAGAAGAGATTCACGATTGACCAGTGCCTGCAACACCCGTGGCTCACACAGAGTAGCCCCGGTGTAAATGACAGCACTGGTGGTCTCGTCGGAGGCATTGCAGGCCTCGAGGTCAACCGAAGAGCCCCTGTTCGTGAGCGAACTTTGCTGGCCTCTCTCAACACTGTGCAGGTCACTGCTCAGCTTGAAGTTGGCAAGGACAAGAACCCCGTGAAGGTGTTCTCGAAGAACAAAGGTCGCGTTACCAATATTGCAAAGGAGTCCGACCCCGCCGCTCAACGGGCACCAGACGAATTTATTGAGATGGGAGGTAAGGGCGACCAAGAATTATTCGCGGACGATGATTCGAGCATTTACCCAATAGGTGATAATGGCGAGAAGATCAAAGCGAACAAGGCCAAGCGATAAATCAGTGGGTTTGGCATGCTAGAGTTGAGTATGCGGGATCAGGGAGTATTGCTTTGTTCTGGTGTTACTCTCATTGAGTTGATTTTCCATATTGATTGTTTGAAGGAGTGTCTTCTATAGAGACGGTACAAGGGATTATCGGTGTCTTCTATTGGATAAGTTGTTTCTGGTTTGTTTCTTCGCTCGCACACATATTGAATCATGGAGGAAAGGGAATGGATCTGTTGAGAAGGGCTGCTCATCAGCCAATAGTAACTTGAAAGCGTACAAAAAGTCTTGATTGTTTTTCATTGCCTGCTGAAAGAGTTTCGAGCAGCACTTGTATGTTGTGAAGTGATACACACCCAACTTAAGACATGGCCAACCGGGAGACACGATAGCACGACTTTCCTGCTCTCGCAGCAAAAGCTTGAGACTGATCAAAGATATCTAATGTGGCAGGATAATCAAGGCCTGAGAAGGGAGAGTCTTTTCCTGGTATAAACTATTTTCAAATTTCTCTCTTATTCCCTCCCGAGTCCTCCTGGAAAGCAACAAACTAGAAACACGGTTAGAGGTTCAGATGACCATCCATCATCATGCCTATTATGTAACAACGAAAAGTATACTTAGAAGAGTATAGAAACCTTTTAACAGTTTGAATTGACCATAGCTAAGGAGGCTTATTCAAGACAAAATTGTCGAGAGCTGAGACAGATGCACCATTCAACCATATTCAACTTACACGAAGCTCTTCGTTATCTCCACGTGACTTATCGCTTAGCGCCCACACATACGCCAGGTTGGAGAAAACCTATCTGGCGGGGTTCTGAAGGCCCCACCAGAGAGGGCTATTCGTCTGGGACGAGAAACTTCACATTTATCCGCTTGTCGACCTTACAAACGCCTCGAGATCGTCCCCCACGCGTCCCCGGAGTTCGCTTCTTTTACTGCTGCCTCATCCTCATCCTCGTCCGCACCGCCCAAGCCGGAACGAGTTACTCGACGATCACTGCGACCGAAATCTCTATATCGAACCACCATTCCCGCGAGGGAGTCAAAGGCAGCAAACATGGCCGAAACCAAGACTGCCGGCCAGCCCACTCTGGTCTTTGTCGATGGATCCTTCGAGGACCTCGCTGCCGAGATGGCCGACTACCTTAAGGCCGAGGACGCCAAGCAACTTCTGAGCCAGGAGAAGCCCCCTTCTCAAGAGGAGGTCATTTCCAAACTGGTCTCGGCCTCTGGAGCCCTTAACACTGTCCCCGAGAAGGAGTATACCGCCGCTTCCAACCTTATGACCCATCTCGTCCTGATGTCCTCCGACCCCAAGAAGTTCTTGCCCACTCTCTGCACCACTTTTGCCAAGCCTCTCCTCAACTCTCCCGTCCACGGCGCCGGCCTGTCACTCAACGCCTTGACCACTGTCTTTAACCTTCTCGACCCCGCCGACCCCGTCCGCGCCCGCGTCTTTATGGAGATTCTTAAGTTCCTGAGAGCTCACGGCATGTTTGAGAGTCTGCGCACATATCTCGATAAGCTGCCCGAGTGGCTTGCTACCTGGGGCACCGATGCCGATTTCCAGCGAAAGATTTATGAGGAGGTCGCTGAGGTTGCCATTGAGGCTGGCGAGGAGCAGTAAGTTGTTCCCTATCTGTGTGGTGTGCGCGAGTGTTTCTGTTAGCAACTCGGAATCAGGCAGGAACCATTCCTGGGGATATCTGCAGACACTGATGACTGCACCTGTATGGTTCATCTGCTGAACAACCTGCTAAACATCTGACAGACAAGCCTACGAGTACGTCGTCAAGGCTCTCCGAACATTCGACGGCGATGCCATTTCCTCCGAGGAGGCCCAGCGACTATCTCTTCGTGCCGTCAAGAAGGCACTCACTTCCAATAACCACTTTTTGTTCCAAGACCTGCGGGGAATTCCAAGCGTCCAGGCCCTCAGCGACTCACACCCCGTCTACTCGCAACTCCTCGATATCTTTGCTGAGCAGGACCTGGAGGATTACAACGACTTCAACGATGAGCACCAGGGTTGGGTTGAGAAGGAGAAGCTCGACCACGAGAAGCTTCACCGCAAGATGCGCCTCCTAACTTTCTCCAGCTTGGCCGCCTCCACCCCTAGCCGCGAGATCGAGTACTCCAAGATCACCAAGGCTCTCCAGATTCCCGAGAACGAGATTGAGATGTGGGCTATTGACGTGATCCGTGCCGGACTTGTTGAGGGCAAGCTTTCCCAGCAACGTCAGAAATTCCTTGTTCACAAGGTCACATACCGCGTCTTTGGCCAGAAGCAGTACCAGGAGCTGGCTAACCGGGTTGACCACTGGAGGACAACCCTGCAGAACGTTCTGGGCGTTTTGCGCCAGGAGCAGGCCAACGCCAAGGCTCAGAAGGAGCGCGAGATTCAAGAGTTGGAGCGCAAGGTCGCCAACGCCGGCGTTAGCGGCACCCAAGATGGTGGCAGACGCCGACAGAACCAAAACCGGGAGCCTCGCGAACCCCGCGAACCCAGGGAGCCCCGGGAGAGGACAGAAGATGACGACTAGACGAGGCAAAACAAAGAAGGATATGCCAGGACATGACGAAAAACGAGACTAGAGCAGTCGTGGGGAAGAAAATGGAGTGGACTTTTTTCTGGGAATAGGGGACATTGTTATACCTGCTTTGTGTTAATACATCGTTGGGCATATGAGAGAGAGAATCCAGCGAACGAAGGGTTGCTAATGCGAATGGCGTAGCCGGTTTCATGAGCATATTGGTCTTCCACCTCCCCAGCATCGAGGCGAAGATGGTGTCATGGCACTCTTCTTCAAAATAGAACAAAAATTGAATGCCTGTGAAACACAGAGCGAGTCTTGTGAAGGAGGCGTGTAAGAGGCGGTTTGTTATTATATTGTACATATTTTATTGACCGCCGTGACCTTTTTGAAACAACAGAACGGAGACATTAGAATGATGATGTGAACTTTTTGTGAGGATCTGGGTTGTGTATCCGTCCTATAAAATAGTTAGTGATATCTTCACAGTCAATGTGTGAACGGCATAACAAGGCAGCGTAAATCCAAGTAGATAAAACTTTCATGGCAGGGGTGGCATTATCATTGCGCGGTCTCTCGAGAGTAAATACTGAGAATGGGCATAGAAGGCTAGCTTACCATTACGTCGATTGACAAGGGCAACATAGCCTCCTGTTCCCACCAGAATGACGACCACGAAAGGCCAAAACTTGACCTCGTCATTACGACGGGGCTTTGGCGGTTGTGAAGAATAGAAACGACTGCTTCGAGAAGCCAGAGAGGAGGATGTGAAAGGACTAAGTCTTGAGGCCGAAGCGACGAAGCGCCCGGACTGGAAGGACATGCGGAAAGCCATTGAATGCGACCAAGACTTGGCTTCTTCAGACTGCTGTGTAATTATAGTCTAGGTATGCTCCGTTGAGAGCCAGACGGGCAAAGCAATCGATTAACTGAAGTCTGTAGTGATGAGTTCAGGTGGGACCATACGGATATTGAGGCATAAGATCGTATGGCAAATTCAGGCGAGGATTAGACATGAGAGATCACGTGACCTTTCTCATAAAACTTTGTGAGGTACAGAAGGAAACAGAATAGGTCGTTTAGTACTCTTATTAGCAGATAAAGGCAGACTATAATATTCAATGCGTTGTTACGAGTTTATCATTGAGAATTAACACTTGATCCCATATGGTCTTTACCTGTCGTGACTAGGCTAGTCTGTCAGTGCCAGGACTGTCTGTTCGCAGTCAAATATCCCGTCATGGTTCATCCAAAAGGCTTAGTGTTATTTATGCTTTTTTGGAATACATTTTGATTTGTACTCACTTGAAATGAGCCTGAAAAAGACTATAGAGATTTATTAGCTTGTTGAGAACGAGCAGGATACTTGCTTGGCTACTATGAAACGAAGTGGTTGGTGGTTGGTTCAACTGCCGCCCGCCTACCAAACCAACCTCTCTCACATTATGATTGACTTCAGCTCTGTCTTAAATGTTAAGCGCCTGCATTTGCACCCCGCATGAACTCATCATGTACAGACTACACATACTTCAACGGTAGCTCCCGCTTTTGCGCCGGCATATTCTCATTGACATCATTTGATTCTTGAAGACGAAACGAAACGGAAGCGTTTAATCATCATTGTGGTTATCGTCTCGTCTTATCCTGTCTACAGTTTGGTTACCACGCCAACAACACCTTCATCATGGTGTCAACACCAAGGTCGAAGAGTCAAAGAGACCCTCAGACGCCGCGATCGCAGAAGAAACGCATGCCCAAGGGCCGTTACAGCGATGGGCACTGGTGGTGTAAGTGGCAACTTTGTCCACCTAATAATTGATCGGAACTCTGACATCCCTGAAGGTAACTGTGAACCCCGCCAGAAAGCCACACTCCGTGAGGTTAAGAAGTCTGGGCCAAACAATGGGAAGCTTTTCTGGAAGTGTGACGATTGTAATTTCTTCCTCTGGAGGGATGAGGCCAAGGTACGCGAGTCTGGGTTGAGGGCTTCCCGAAGAGGTAGCGAATCCTCCAAATCTGAACCTCCACCCATGACGCAGCAATCACTTGTGTCGTATGGGTACCAAGTGGCTCCGAGCCGGCGTCAGAGCGACGATGATTCTGCTGACAGCACAGAATCCGGTGAGGATTCAGAAGCCGATACCCCAATGCCCAAATCGGTAAGAAACCAAACCCAAATTGCCGACCATTCCAAGTTGCCCTCTCCGCCCACTGCAGCTGTCGAGACACCCAGTCGTGGGCCGTCCAAGAGACGGCGCGACGTCTTCGAGGAAGATGAAGATGAGTTCAGTGATATTGCCTCGGATGAAGAGCGGCAAATGGCTGCTATTGCGGACAAGAGCGCCGAGAAGGCCGCCCAGAGCCGTTTCACTACACCAACCACCACTCGCTCTACCGATGCGATCTCGGGGATGCCAACACCCTCTGTATCGCGCACACTGTTTCCCACCAACGAATCCAAGAGACAGAAACAAGTCTCCTTTGAAGATTACCCCTCCATGTCATCTACTACTCTGTCAGCCAACACAACACCTTCAAAGACTCCATGCAGAACGCAAGAGCCTCCTGCAAGTAGCCCTCCGGAGACGAGCTACGATGTGACAGACGAAGTCATGAATCTTTTGAGAGGCCAAAAAATTGACACAAGCGTTTTGTCATCTGTACAGAGTATTCTGGAAGCTGCAGCACGTCGCACTAAGGGCATCGTTCTAGGCCGTGACTCTGCGCGGTCAAGCCTCAAGGCCAAAGATGACAAAATTGCTGCCATGCAAGAGCGTATCACTGCACTCGAGAACCGCGAACGAATGCACAGGAGTCAGATGACGAATATCAAGGCTGGTTTAATGAAGATGTATGATGACAACTGATTGTGTCAAGTGTCAGGTTAGGCATGGCAAGGTTATGGTTATAATGATAATGCGAGCTTTGGACTTTGGCAATGTAGTTAGATATACCCTTTTGGCGATTAGTTTCATAGTATCAGAGTAGTTCCCGTGTGGCAGCCTAAAGAAACATATCAAGTTGAAGGTGTATTTATCGTGTCGGCTTGGATTACACTGTTGACTGGCGTTCAATATAAACTACATGTCGATAGGACCCGACATAGGTATTCAAGAGTATTCTATTATCGTCCGAGACGTAAAGTGTTCATCTTTTATAGGCTTAACAACATGGATTAGTGAATTTTATTTCTATACAGCCCGACTCCAGCACAGCTCCTCCCAAGTATACGCAATTCCAATTTATACCGCTTTATCGCTAAAAGTCAGGGCCCAACCTCTCAGCAAGGGCCTTTTCAGTGTTGGCATAGACCTCGTCAGGAGGAGGGGTAGCATCGAGCTTGAGAACCTTGCCAACCTCCTCAAAACGGTTGACGACAGGCATGCTGGTCTCGATGAAGGTACGGAATCGCTTGCGGATACTCTCGGCGTTGTCGTCGTCACGACCGCTGGTCTTGCCGCGCTCGAGAAGACGAGACTCCATGACGTCCTCCGGGCAGTCAAAGAAAAGGACAAGCTTGGCGGGGCAGACAGTCTCTTCAAACTTGACAGCCTGGTCCATCTTACGGGGGAAGCCGTCAATGAGGAAGCGCCCCTTTTGTGAACCCTTGGCCTTAAGGTCGGCGGCCATGGCGTTCTCGAGGAGAGCAATAGTCACCTCCATGGGCACAATGAGGCCGTTTCGAATGTAGTCCTTGATGAGATCTCCGTATTGTGAACCGGGCCTTTCCTGCTCGGCGCGCAAAAGATCACCAGCTGAGAGGTGACAGAAGCCGTGGTCCGAGACAAGCTTGGTGCACTGAGTGCCCTTACCAGCGCCAGGACCGCCGAGAACGAAGATGACAGTCACATCCTTGGGGTCAAAAGTCGGTGTTGACTTTTGGGGCACGATGGTCGCGGGCGCATCTTGTTCGATAGCAGGCATGATGAGATATAGAGCTGTAGTTGGAGATTGAGATTAGCTGAGGAGTTTCATCATGGAAGAGGGGGTGTACCTTTTGATTGGGTAACTTTGTCAATGCGGGATCGTCTAGGTATAAAAAGGGACTTTAGGGGAGGGAAATACAAGGAAGAGGAGCCTGATCTTTTGCTCGATAGAAGATCGATCGTGCTGATGCTGCCAAGACAAGGAGGAGTCGACTAGACCCTTGGATTGAGCGGTGTCCAGCACGTGGAGGGCCTGAGGCATCCATGATGTTGCTATAGCCCACTTTACAAGCTGAAACTCAGATCAGCTCTCATCAGATCAACCACAATGTAACATCAGCGATCATCTTGATAGAAAAGTACAAGTGTCTTGACAAACTTTATTCTTTCATGAGCTAATTCTAGTACTTGATGGGATTACCTCCACCATTCGAATGTATCGAGAATCTCGCAGCCCGTGGACACAATCTTGATCAGCTGCAAGTGACGATCTCCTATCGTCGACTATTGATACATACGGTTCACTCCAGATCATATGCTGGACATGCTTCTGAAATCCTGGCCACTGACCTAGACCTAGACTTGCTCCAAAACTTCTTACTGGCATCTTCATAAGGAACCTGGCAACGAACTCATCCCACCCGGCAATGACATGATATTCTCGAATACAGATCTGCACCTGTTATTCGTAGTTCAGCGTGACCATGGGTTTGTAAATCACCATGGCGTTGGTCGATTGGAAGAACTCGCCATCGGCATTGCCAATCTTGCTGAGTCTGGGCGAGATCTGAACCCCAACGACTGGCTCCCCGCCCGGTTTACCACTCTTGTGGCGAACAATGAGGTTGTCAAAGTTATCGCTCTCGTCGTCGATGTCCCAGTCTGTTACAAAGAACGCCCTCGACTTAAGAAAATAGTTGTTCAACTTGACCGCTTTGCTGATAATGTTTCCAAGCTTCTCTTCCGCCTTATCCTCCTCGTCAGAGCCCATGAAGATGGCTAGGTCATTCTTCATCTTTTGGACGATGCCTTCAACCTCTTTGTTGTTGTTTTCGTCGAATTGCTCGTTCAAAAGGTTGGCTGTGTGGGCTTTGACACGGCTCAGTTCTGACATGCTCTTGCAATCGATCTCTGTGCTTTGTTAGGACAGTAAAGTAAGATATAGACAAGTGGGAGGTCATACTAGAGATGTCCAAGCAGAACAACTGGAAAACTCTGCCTGCGGGGCCACCAAAGGTGGCTGCTTCACCTTGGAAAATATAACGAACAAGGCACTTCCAGATATACTGCTCAAAATAAAAATCGGCCAGGTGGATGTCTTTCTTTTGCTCCTTTTTGAGCCCTTCCACCACGCTGTGGTCTGCTCCCCGAGGGGCCGCCTTTCGGTCAGGCTTTACTGTGAGGACCTGAGTAACGAAGGTGAAGATGTCATATCTGATACTGCCCCAGGCACCTTCGACCTCGTCATCGGTCACCTTGAATGCATCATTGAAGTTGGGGTCTCTTTCAGTAAGCATGGTAGCTATTTCCACTCTCAGCTCGTCGGCAAAAGCCTGTATATCCTTGAACTTTCTGTTAAGTTCGACATTGTCGTTAAGCAGTCTCCCATTTCTCTCCACGGACATGGCGAGTTTCTTTTCACATTCTTTGAGCTTGGAGGTGCTGTTGTCCGGTGAACTAGCCTCGAGGAGTTGGCGTTCAAGGGAAGTGATTTTCTTCTTGGCCGCGTCAAGCTCAACTGCAAATCTAGTCTTGTGCAGAGTAGCGGAAACCCGTTTCTGGATAGATGTCAGGCCTTCATGGAGGCTTTGAATGTCAGACAGGTTGTCCGAGGGCGAATCCTCAACGTGCGAGAGAGCCGGTGTGACTGGCTGAGGAGTGGCAGCATTGTTGCTGGGGGTCGCAGACTTGTTGGTCTTAAGAACAATCTTCCGCACCTTTTTGTTGGGAGAATCGGCTTCTTCGTCGGAGGATGATCGTTTCTTGAGTACAGTGGACTGGTTTATGGTGGCCAGAGGAGAAGTCTTGATCGCAGGATCGGAGCTAGAGTGCGCAGTCTCATCTTTGACATGAATGGCGCGAGATCCCGTGGAAGACGCGGAGCGGCGGCGTGGAACGATTGGTTCGTCAGAATCGCTTTCAGGATCCTTGAAACTCTTGGGAGCCGCAGCTCGCGAGGGACGCTCTCGTCTCTCAGGAGTCGTGAACTCCATGGCTTTTTGATGCGATGTGATGGGAAGTGAAAGAGGAAGAAGCAAGGGAAACAAAGAGATCTGGTTTCTTAGAGGAGAAAAGCGAGGATGTAAGTGAAACGGCGAGGGAATTGAGGAGAAAGTTATGAGTTTTTATGTGGCCTGGGGCTGACAGTGATGGAGAGAAGAGGAGGAGAACAATAGGTAGCTTGCCGAGCTGGCACTGGCAGGACGCTGCCGTCCAGCTCAACAATACGATATCAATAGGCTCTTTTGATGCACAATAAATAAAATCAGGCAGCAATGAAGAACAATACAAAAGCCTGTAATGAATATGTATGTCAATAGGCGGTGCACCTGAGGCTGTTGTTGGGAGTAAGGCAAGAGAATTGCGTTCTGTGGTCCACGGTTCTCTTGAGTTCCGAATGGTGTTATACTAATCAACGTAGAAAATATAAAGTTTGTAAACGTTTTCGTTGAAAAAACCTTCCTATTTAACTCATCATTGGTATTCCTCTTTATAGCACAATCGAAGATCGCAACGTTTGACTTTTAAGGTTTATAATATTGAGGATAAATTGGCAATACACTGTAAAATCTCCTCATTTCTTTCCAAGTTACTGTTTTTGCTGAGGTCGTCCTTGACTTTCATTGCCAAGGGATTGACTTGTGTCTATGCTCCTCTGGATCAGTACCTAGTCGGGGGCGTTCGTTTCGATGCTTTTGTCCGCTGATACCAATCAGCAATGACACACAAGTGTTGGGAAAGAAATATTCAAATGAACGCGAGTTAGGTAGCTTTGGACCTGATGTTCCAAGCCTGGTCACAGTATTGATATGTCTTTGTATGAGTTCCATAGCCCAAAATCTTGAATGCGTCGCTGTTGATCGCTTGATCTTTTGCTGTTTGCAGGATCAAGCGCAATTTTTGGAGAATTCCACAACCTCTGCATGGATATGAAGCTGCTGTCAATTATGATAGAGACTGGCCTCAACCTTCACTTCAAAGATATCATGCTTTCATACTGAATGTATTGTTGCCTTGTATAAGATCTCTCCCCAGAAGGAACCCACCGCATTCAATGTGATAGTAGTTTATTACAATTCCTTGTAGTTACTCCTAACCAGTCTCTGCCTCGAAAGGGAAACTTGTCACATGGCTGTAGTCAACAAACAAGGGCGGAAATATCCCCTTGTAGTCTTACTCCACAAACAGCAAAGAATGAAAGCACTAACCAAAGCATTACGAGGATGATGACTGCAAGAACTCCGTTGCAATTTCCGTTTGGTGTCAACGGTAATAACACAAGGTTGACGATTGCTTGTGTAGGATGGTCCTCGAAGGCAGAGGCGCCGTGATCACTGTTTCGCACAGATTGACGAGACCAGCAAATGATATTAATAGATACGAAGACTTACAGTTGGGAACGCGTGTCTCGATGCATAGCAAACGACCAGCCAATCCGGACTAAGCAAATGTCCTGGAATGGAGATTAATCCCAGGTCGTCGGGACTATCCATATGGCTTCAAGCCTCCCATTGGATAAATGATCTAAGTGCCGACAACCGCGGCCCGCCCTGTCTTTCCCACTGTCAGGGCAGCATTAGGGGCTTGGCTTCAAGACAGAGCCTCCAGCTAAGCTTCTGCTCACTGGAACCTCAGCGGGGATGACCGATGTCCACCCAAGTATCAGCCATGATTGGCCAGTTCACCTTCTAGAACGCCCATGATCAAAATTGCCCAAGACCGACTAGACTGTCTTGGTCGATTTGACCTCCCTTTTACCCATGCACCCACTCGATTCAACGCCTCTTCTCACTTGGAATTCTGTTTCTCACTTCAAGCCTCTTGTTGTTTCCGGCATTTAGGTCGTTCGCTTCTCTTTACTACATATTGATTGGCTAGCCTGGAGTATCTCAAGCGTTTTCTCGTTCGAATGAAGGTGTCATCATCGTCATCATCATCGCAATTCTCTCGTTTTTTCATCTGGACCTGAAGTCGCGTTGAATCTCTACCACGCAAAATATATCAAACAATCACACTCGACTCGGTCCCTTCCTTTCGAAAGAACGACAAAATGGAGCCAGGACTCGTGGGATGGGTGATGGAGCTTACGGCCTGGGTGGCCCCTTTCTTCATCGTCATGTCGCCCATCCTCTCCTACGCCGACCAAATTATCTCCATGTACCGAAATAAGACCAGCGCAGGCTTCTCGCTCGACATCCCTCTCATCATGCTTGTCGCGTCTTTCCTGAGGTTCGATCTCTTCTGTCGCGACACGATTAGCACGAAATATAGCTGACCCGCCCTTTCCGAAACACAGAATCTTCTACTGGCCCCAAGCGCAATACGATACGAGTCTACTCCTCCAGTCGCTGCTGATGGTTATCGTCCAAATAGCTCTCCTCAAAGTCGCACTCGACTACCGACCTCCCCCACCTACCAAGGGCGGCGAGGCCGGTCTGCCATTTGCCGGTGCTGATGATGGTTTGATGGGCTTCCAGCGCCCTTATAACTTCTGGCAATGGCGATCCCCTCGACGGTAAGATCTTTTTCCATTTATGCGTTGATTTGCCTGGTCTAACTGAGTATAGTTACTGGCATGCCATTATGTACTTTGCTGCCGGTCTTGTATTTTTGGAGCTTCTCCTTTCCCAGATGCCTGGACTATACGCCGTATATGCGAACACCATCGGATGCATTGGACTCGGCGTGGAAGCGACTCTCCCTATCCCTCAGATCTTGGTCAACATGCGATCCAAGTCATCCAAAGGTCTACGATTATCGGTCTTGGCTGCTTGGATCGGCGGTGATACCATGAAGCTTTTCTGGTTCTTTACATCGAAATCCGAGATTCCTTGGTCGTTCAAGATTTCGGGTATGTTCCAGGCTTCGTGTGACTTCTTCCTTGGTTTCCAGTACTTGCTTTACAATAGCCCCGAGGAGCCAGCGCAAATCAAGGAACACCCCATGGTCGAGTGGGAGGCACCCAAGTCAACTACACGAAGTCATAGCCGGAGCCTCACACCTACACGACGACCTGTACCATTTTTTGTTGCTGAAGAGGCCAAATAAGCCGTCCAAGCCCATGATTACATAAACGATCTAATGATAGTGATGTTGGATCTTGATGCGTATATCTGAATTCAAAGCTGCCGGAGTGGAAAGTCGCCAAGAACGTCAGGATAGAGAGAGGAGGTTATTTGAAAGAGATTGGATGAGAAGCGATGCTTGCTTGAAAAGGAGGTGAGGCTCAGTCCTGACGGGGCCAGAAAAGCCGAGTTCAAGAGCTGAGCGACCACAACAAGAAGTCATTTTGAGTGAACAGTACGATATCTTCTTGTCTTATCATTTTTGTTCGTCTGAGAGGACCCCACAAATTACTCAAGCCCAGCGATAGCCCGGTCTCGGTTTTGGGCTGGGTCTTGCAGATCCTGGCTTGTTTTTGAAACAGGCACAAGGCGAAGCCCACCACTTTCAGCTGCCGTAGCATCCAACCACCGTTATGTTCTGATAGCGGGATACATACCTGGAGTATCTACCAAGCAACTAAATGCGCATCTTGAGCAGTATCATCGAAGAGATACAATAGAATATTAATTAATATGAATATATATAATGCCATAGTTATTACTTTGATCTATATATTTGTGAAGTCTTGCTCTCTGCAGGTCATGAACTAGCCAAGATCCCAGGTATCAGGCTATCTCAGCCTCACTGCGCCCACAAACGTGCCAATTGCCAGCCCCTTTACTTCTGTCACTCAACGTCAACTTATTCAAGAGATAATCAATATCGGCATTGTTTCCATTCCACCGACCGCGGACTCGCTCAATTCCCGTATTGTTGAGCCATTCGCATATTATCCTAGCTTGTCGAGTCTCTTGTGGTGCGACACTGCCGTAGCAGTGGCATATATCGACTTCGCCACAGTTCTTATACAGACAGGCCTTTGCAAGTCAACAAACGCCCAAACCAGCCGATCACTGAATTGCATTATTTTTCTGGAACCTGTTCCTCAAAACTCAACTCATTCAGCGAGCCTATGCCCCTATCTTCAAGCTCATCTACTTTATTTTTTGTTCGTCACAGGTTGTGGTTGGTAGGTTGCCTCTCCATGCTTCTCGCATAGTTGGTCGCCCAGCAACTAACCACAAATCGCAGTTTGATATCCATTATCCTCAACCACTATTCACCAAGCCTGGAAACAATTGCGCAACTCGTTTGAGTGGGCACCAAGTTTTCCATCTCTTTGTAAATTGAGGACTTACCGAATTCGACTGTGAATCACTGTCAAAACTTACTATATCTTCTTCAGCCTCTTTTCATCTTCACCCCAACTTCTTCACATTCACACTTCGCATCGCAACTCTATATTACAAGCGTTTTCATCCATCTCAGTCACATCTTCGTTGCCCTTTCACTCTAGGTAAGTAGTAAAGTATCTCCTACTTCTCTTTCAATCACGTCATCGTATTCTTTCCTCATTTCTTCATCTTATCCCCGCACTCTCGAGTCTCAATAACCTTCTCTTCTCTCATCTCATCCCAACCACACCTCATCATATTGCAACAATCTTACTTTTTCTCGTCAACACTCTCTCTTATTTAACAAATATCACCGCCACTCGCGCACCAGCTCACATTTCTCTCTCTTAGCAAATATTCTCCTGTTGATACCTTAATCAAGGTCAGTTTCAACTTGGCGTAGTCAAGCACTATCCCATTCTCTAAGTACATCCGCCTCAATACGACTTCTCAAACACATCATCAACGCGACTCTTTAGCATCGCTGGTCACGGCGACTAATAGTCCTTAGATACCCTCTGCCGAAGCCATGGCACCCGCAAATGCCAAAGCCAACTACAAGACCTACGAGGCTCAGGCCCGTATGGTTCGTGCTATCGTGGCCGCTCATCCCGACGTCAAGTGGAACTACAAGGGTAAGAGAACGGTTTCCTCATATCTTGTCACACTTGTTTCTAAGGGTCCCTTGTGGCCTTGAGCCCTTGTTCTTTGTGTCCCTTCCCCATAACGCTGAGTCTGCAGGAGGAGGATTGACTCTTCCCCAGAAATCGCTGCTTGTTACGGCTCTGACATGACGGACCATGCTTTGAATCACCGATTCCGCAAGGTTCGGGCAACTGTCAGCATTATCCATGCGGCCCGTGAGCAAGGTCTCGATGTCAAGGATTTGACCACCGACGAAAACCTCCTCCCTACCACACAGGGAGCTATTGACAAGAACAGTACGATTCCCCGCTTGATCGCATATTTCTCCGACAACGCTATGATACTTTCTTGCTATGAGCTCCCGCTAACTCGTTCTCTATAGATATTGCCAAATACTTTGGCCAATCTACTGCAGATGGCATCCAATTCCAGTTCCGAACTATCAAGAAAGACGCTGAGGCCCTTCGTTATGCCGCTAACAATGGTGATGATGTCGCCAACTGCCTCAATCTTGGCACAGCGTCCGGGCTGCCAAATACCCCATCCAAGCCCACTCCGTCACGCCAGCCTGGAAGTCGATCGGCCAAGGGATCCAAGCGCAAAACTTCATACACGCCCTTGAATCCCATCAAGCGCTCCGGCTCGGAAGATGAAGACGACTATGAGCTCAACTTTGATGAAATGGATCATACTCCCTCAAAGAAAGTCAAGACAACTGGCCGTACTCCTCGTGGCCCTACGCCCTCTCGCACAGCTGCCCGGAAGGCCGCTGCTACTATCGCCGGCGCTTCCGCGCAGTACAATGACAGCGAGTCTCCATACGAGGATGCCCCTACTCCAACTCCAGCTCCTACTTCGGCTCCTGTCGGTCTCCCTGCTGCAACGCACCCTCCTTCCGCGACTGTTGCTCCAACCTCTATCTTTGGCAACGTAGAGCGTAAGCCTCAGCCGTCCGTGGTGGGAAATTCTGGTCTGGACATGATCAACTCAGTTGGCCTTGGATATCCCGACATCTTCTCAGTCGCGGGAACCTTTCGCGCTCCACCTCCCGATGACTCCTCCTACATGGAATGGGGTGACGGAGAGATCTAAACACTCGATCTTGAATTGCGATCTCTGACTTGAGCAATAACTGATACCGTCGACAAAGGTTAACGGATACAGTACCAAAATATGGATGAAAGCTCTACAGAGTGTACTATACAACATACCACAAAAGCACGAATCCGGAAACGATTCTTTTTGTTAGCGACATATGGCTCGATCGGCTTTTACTGCCTTGCTGTCGGTATTTTGATCATATTTCATGCCCTTGCCCCCTGTTTTCCCAGCACAGATACCCCTTTTTCCCGCATCACAAAAGCTTTCCGTTCTTTCCTTTGACATCAGGCATTCGACAAACTTCATGGCTTCTTAGCCGGTCAGTTAGTAAAGGTTCATTTGGGCATGAATAGTATGGGCATGTATGAGTTCTAGCTAGCTATTGTACTCACTTCAATAAACAACGTGAGTCTTAAAATGTGGTGCCCTGTAATTTATGGCTTTGACATCACCATTATAGTATAGATACTTTGATATGCTAAAAACAAGTATATTAGGTGCAGGACAGCAATTATCTGGCAAGATCATACTATGTCTTGTCTTGAGGCTCTGATCCGAGTGATGTTTTCCAAGATGGGTATCGAATTGCCTTGACATATTGTCGTGGATTCAGTACCTAGTATTTCGTGGCTCACATAAGACTGGCCTCGCTCAGGGGTTGCTTGGTTTTGACTTTCTTTTTCATTGACATGTCTACATCTTTTAAAATAAACATGTTGCTCAACTTAACAAAAGCTGCCACAAGGCATCTTTTTCCACAAAGTCGTGATGAATCACGTTGACCAGCCAATAATCATCCTTGATGCCACTCAAAAGTTTCTCACTCTCAGAACCCCGGCCGTACACCTTGGCCCATTCACCCCAGATTCCGAACGCCTCCTCGCTCCAAGCTCGGAAACTAACCTCCTCAATAATAGTAGGCGTGATGATCTCCTTTCCGGGAAACACACCCCATGTCACGGCATTCGTAGACGGACCGGCTTCCGTCAAACCGTTCACGTGATCGCTGTTATCCGACGAGAGATAATCTCCGCGTGCGTTGCTGGCGTAGAAGCATACAGAGTCTTGCAGCTCCGGCGATGTGAGCTTAGCCTTGAGAGTGTCCCATTCGTTGGCGGGGATGAAGAATTCGACGAACGACTTCTGAAAGACAAAGCCGTTGGGCGGACCCCAGCCAAAGGTGCCGTCGCTGGATCGCAAGCCGTTGACGGCAGGCTGCGAGGCGACAGTCCACCAGCCCTTGCAATTGAGTTGCAGGAGGTTAGGTTGAATAGTTGAACTCTCAGCCCGAAGCTCCTCCTCACTCCAGGGGATGGCGGAGAGCTCTCCCCGAATATGCTTGACAAACAGGTCGTTGATATCCTGCCGTGTCTTGGGGTAACCCCAAAGTTTGACAGCCTGTGTTACAGACATATGGAGGCTTACGCCGTATCCGTCAATCTCACCATAGGCGGGGGATCGGGCGTCACCAAAACGACCGTTAGGAAAGTCATCCCATGTCGCCTCACGGCCCAAAACGCCTTCGCCCTCCGAAATGGCGAGAGTGTTTGCACGGGTATTGATTGCTTCGGCACGCACGCCGGCCTCCTGTCCAGTAGCCTCCCATTCAGGATATATCGCTGGCCTATCACCAACAATCACACGATTGTGGGGGTCTGAGGCAACAGAAGAGTGTCTTCTTGACTGCCGGGAGCGGGAGTGGCTGCTAGAACGCATGTTGGCGCTGCCATTGATCTGTAGCGAGGGAATGGCTAGTTCGTCCACTGCGATGGCTTCTTCGTTCTCTGGAGGGTCAGGGATGAGGTTCGCCCGCTCCAGGATGAAGGATACGGCCTTCTCCAGGTTGAGCGTGTAAAAGTGGAAGCCTTTTGGACCTGGTGTCTTGGACTTGATGTCCTTGATTTTGTCTATCAATTCACTGACGATATCCACGCCGACCATCTTTACCCGTTCATCATCACCTTTGACAGCGTCGAGGCGTGCGAGGAGATGGTCTGGAATTTTGGCATGGCTCAGCTTGGTTGTGCGCTTGATCATCTGGTAGCTCTGGATGGGCATAAGTCCTGGAATAATGGGAATGCCCTTAAAGGCACCGCTGGGGTGTTCTCGTAGAGTGGTCTCGAAGTGCTCGTATGCTTCGATGTCGAAGAAAAGCTGGGTTTGGATGAAGTCTGCACCAGCCTGCACCTTTTGCACAAGGTAAGGAAGATCATGCTCCAAGCTTTGTCCGAGAGGATGGCTCTCTTCGGCATGTCCCTCGGGGTAAGCTGCGACACCAATACAGAAATAGTCTCCATGTGTCTTGCGGATATATCTGACCAGGTCAACAGCCCAGTTGAAGTCCTGGCCTCCGTCATCCTCAGAATCTTCTGGGTCGCGGTATTC
Source organism: Fusarium sp. NRRL 25184 (assembly GCA_013755755.1). NCBI lineage: Eukaryota > Fungi > Ascomycota > Sordariomycetes > Hypocreales > Nectriaceae > Fusarium > Fusarium sp. NRRL 25184. The sequence goes on along the minus strand of JABSSZ010000109.1, from coordinate 4,285 downwards.
TTCTCTTCGTGGGGGATCACCTCGCAGGGCCAAAATGTTTCTGATTCCCAGCGCTTTCGCATCTGAGAGCGCCTCATCGATCAGTTTCTTGCTCATATTGGTGCATGTCAGGTGCAGGCAAGTTGTAAGTCCAACCTCTCTCTGACACAACTCGGCCAATTCAAGTGATTTTTGGGATGTACTGCCACCCGCACCCCAAGTTACATTCACAAAGAGCGGTCGGAGGGCACGCTCCATTCGGTGAAGGCGGTCTCGCAAGTTGGAGAAGCCCATGGCGGTCTTGGGCGGGAAGAATTCGAGAGAGAAGTATGTGCCATCAGCTGGCAGAGCAGCGATGCGATCGGTGATCTTGTCCATTGCGACGGACGGTAGGAGTTATGTTAATGGTTCAATGGTTCGTTTTTATTCGTAATGTATGAATTAAGATAGTTGTAGACTCGAAGTTGGACGGATATCGTCGGGGGGGTACTTGAACTGTCGAATCGTCGATGATTGAGTAGAAGAGGAGGAGAGATGCGATACCGGAAAGGGCAGTTAGCTCAAAACTGGCTTGTCGCTCTCTCTTATCGATTAAGAGCTATCGTCCTCAGATGAAGAGGGGAGGGGCTATCGACTCAAGGAGATAACTCGGAGTGAGACGAGACAAGTCGAGTCGAATACGTCGGGATCCCTTTTCTTTATTCTAGATCGTGGAGGGGACGAGTTTTGTGGCGGGGCATCCATACTACATACTGGCGAGGTGCATCATTTTGCACACTGAATTGTTAGCGGCCTGCAGCGACTGTTCTCGGAATGGCCACTGGACGTTAGCAGCCATGACGCACCCAACGGTACATGGAAACGGCTATCGTGTAAGTGGTGACCCATGTACCGACGTGGCCCGAGCTTTAAATTTCAACCACCTTACTCCGTACTACCTATCGCTTGCGGAACACAGAACTTCAAATGTCAAGTGTAAACATCTACACCCAGGTCAACCCAATTGATGCGATTCTGGATCGTATCATGCCTACGTATCAATGCCATTGTTGCACCAAAGGCTCATGAGCTGCGCCACGGCTCGGCGTGCTTTGTCTGGCCTCTCCTCCAGCTCAATTCGACATCCGATAATCGCCCATACCAAAACTACGACTCTTGGAGCAATCTCACGACGGTTCTACGCTATCGACCTTACGTCAATAGACGAAAAATGGCGCCAGAGGTGGAGAGAGTCTAATGAGACTTTCAAAGTCTCTGAAAAGGGGACAAATGGCCAAGATAAACATTATGTGCTGCCAATGTTTCCATATCCCTCGGGCACACTCCATTTGGGTCATTTGCGAGTATACTCCATTGCCGATGTCGTCGCTCGATTCCGAACACTAAGGGGCGAAAAAGTCATGTTACCCATGGGATGGGATGCCTTCGGCCTACCAGCTGAGAACGCTGCAATCGAACGAGGAGTTGCCCCAGAAAAATGGACAAGAAGTAACATGGCCAGGATGAAGGAGCAGTTGGAACTCATGAATGGGAGTTGGGATTGGGATCGTGTAGGTTTTCCCTCATATAAATCATGATCCCTGTTCTAATCTACCTTATAGGAGTTATCAACTTGTGATCCCGGCTTCTACAAACACACACAGAAGCTATTCCTCATGTTGCACGAAAGAGGTCTTGCCTACCAAGCCGAAGCTGAGGTCAACTGGGACCCTGTGGATAAAACAGTTCTTGCAAACGAGCAGGTTGATGCTAATGGTAACTCATGGAGGTCCGGTGTCAAGGTCGAGAAGCGCAAACTCAAGCAATGGTTTTTCCGCATCTCTGAGTTCCGGGAAGCCCTTCTCGAGGAGCTTGAGGCACTTGCAAAGGAAAATGCTTGGCCGGAGAGAGTTCTGGCTCAGCAGAAGAATTGGCTGGGTAAATCAACCGGCGCTTCGGTCAAATTCCCCGTTCTAGCCCTGGGCCATGATATTCATGCAGCGATCGATGTATTCACCACTCGACCTGATACACTCTTTGGCGTTCAGTATGTGGCTCTTGCTGCCAGTCATCCAATTGTAGCTAAGCTCGCGGCTTCAGATCCAGAACTACAAGCTTTCCTCGACACCATCCCTGGTCTGCCTGCTGATTCCAAGGTCGGCTATTTGTTACCTCACCTGCGGGCTATTAACCCACTTGCGTATCATGAGGAGACTCCCGATGCCACCAAGGTCTCGCTGCCTGTTTATGTTGCGCCATATGTCTTGGGTGATTATGGCGAGGGCGCTGTTATGGGTGTTCCTGGCCACGATCTACGGGATAATGCGTTCTGGAAGGAACATCACTACGATGTGCCAGTCCGACTAGTTCTCTCTGCATCAGAGGATGAGTCAACGACAGCTATGAAGAACGAGCCTTTTGTCGAACATGGCATTATGACCGAACATAGTGGTTCCTTCAAGGGCAAGAATTCAGTGACTGCTGGTGAAGAAATTGTCAAGCTGCTTGAGAAGGCTGATCTTGCAAAGACTATCGAGAAGTGGCGTCTCCGAGACTGGTTGATCAGCCGACAACGGTACTGGGGCACTCCTATTCCCATCATTCACTGCGACTTTTGTGGCTCGATTCCTGTGCCAGACGAACAGCTTCCTGTAAAGCTTCCTGATGTGGACTGGGCAGAGACGCGTCATGGAAGTCCTTTAGAGTCGTCTCCTGAATTTGTCAATACGACTTGTCCCAAGTGTAACAGCCCTGCTCGACGAGATACAGACACCATGGACACATTCGTTGACTCAAGCTGGTACTATGCTCGGTTTGCTGATCCCCATAACCAGGAACAGCTATTTTCTCCTGAAGCGGGCAAGACACTTCCCGTTGATACCTATATCGGGGGTATCGAGCATGCGATTCTCCATCTTCTTTATTCCCGCTTCATCTTCAAATTTTTGGCGTCAACCCCTCTGCTTCCCCAATACAACGAGGAAACCTACAAGGCTGCGGAGCCCTTCAAGCGCCTCATCACTCAGGGCATGGTCCATGGAAGAACATATATCAACCCTGACAACGGCCGCTTCCTCAAGCCCGATGAAGTTGACCTGACTGATCCCAATCAGCCCAAGGTGGTATCATCTGGCAAAACGGCTAATGTCTCTTTCGAGAAGATGTCAAAGTCAAAGTACAACGGGGTCGATCCCTCAGAGTTCATCTCGAAATACGGTGCTGATGCTACTCGCGCCCACATGCTATTTCAAGCCCCTGTTGGTGACGTGCTCAACTGGGACGAGGCCAAGATTTCGGGAGTCACCCGTTGGCTTCAGCGACTCCACGATCAGATTGTAACCATTGCTGCAGAAACCGCTGACCAAACAACTACCGCCCGAGAATATCTTGTTGAAAAACACAAGAGTCTTGGTTCTGCGTCCACGGAAGAGCTTAAACAGTGGGATGCTGAAGGAGCCATTTGGCGCCATCTCCAACGAACCATCACATCAATCACTACATCTTATGAGGAAGTATACTCCCTCAACACTGTGGTATCGGATCTTATGATCCTGACTAATACCCTGGCTGAAAATGATGCTGCCAGCCCGATTGTCAAGCATGAAGCAGCTCGTGCTCTAATTTCTATGATGGCACCCATCACGCCCGCATTTGCCGAGGAATGCTGGACCCTTCTTTGCCCATCCGCATCCTCCATCTTCTCGTCCACCAGCTTCCCTGTGCCGGACAACTCCCTGGCCGAACTCGTTCGCCCACGAATACAGCCTTGTGCCGTGCAGGTCAATGGCAAAGTGCGCGGCGTGGTCGATATTCCCTCCCCTCCAGCTGAGCTGTCTGGTGAGGAGCTTCGGGACTGGATGGTCAGGGAGATTCTTGCTACTAAGGAGGGTGCTGCGCGGTTTTCTGAAGGGCCATATGATTTGCGCGCCGCTAAGAGGGCCATTCCTGTAAGAGGAGGCAAGACGATCAATTTTGTATTAAAATAAACGTTATCATCTGGTCAAGACGGTTATACGATATCTGTAAAATAGAGACAAAATAGACAGTGATAGACATCTGATGCTTTGCAGTACTGTTGAGCTCGAGCTATCATTATGAAAAGTGAATTTAGTAGTATATAGTACAGACTATCCGGGTCGACTTGACATAATAAAGTCACAAAAGAATGACATTCATGTTCCGATACTTGATAAAAATGTACTACTAACGAAGTTGTAGGCAATGGAGGTAATTGTTAATGTATTATGTAGCTGGAAAACTTGCCCTTTATATATTAATGATATTCTTGAAATTCTTAATAAATTGGGACAACGTGGCCGAGTGGTTA